>PVLC010005765.1:0-73977 GCA_004027655.1 Graphiurus murinus
CCATCTCCTAAGGTCTTCATCAATTTCTTTCTTCAGCTTTGTATAATTTTCCTTATAGAGGTCTTTAATCTCCTTGGTTAGGTTTATCCCTAAGTATTTTATTTTTCGGGGTGCTATTGTAAGTGGAATTGCTTTCTGGATTTCTTTTTCGATTGATTTGTCGTTGGCATATAAAAAGGCTTCTGATTTTTTAAGATTGGTTTTGTATTGTTCCTTTTCTAAACTAGTTTGACTCTTCTAAGTTCTTTAATTTCCTGAGCTAGAGGAATAGGAAATTGATATTGGGTTTGTCCAGCATGAAGGAGGACCTGGGTTCGACCCCAACACCACTTTTTAAAAATTTTTCTTCTGCAGGGTGTGTGGCACATACTTGTAATTCCAGTATTTGAGAGGTTGAGATAGGAGGATTGCAGGTTCAAAGCCAGCCTCAGCAACTTAGCCAGCTCTCAGAAATCTGGTGAGACCCTGTTTCCAAATAAATAAAAATAGGGCTAAAGGTGTAGCTTAGAGGCAAAATGTCTCTGGGTTCAATACCCAGTACCAAAAGAATATATATTTTTCAAACTCCTTTCTTATATAAATTTTATTTATTTATTTATTTATTTATTTATTTATTTATTTATTTATTTTGCAGTACTGAGGATTGAACTCAGGGGCATTCTACCTCTGAGCTACACCCCTAACCCCATTTTTTATTCTTAATTTTGAAATAGGGTCTCACTAAGTTGCAGAGGGCCTCAATAAGTAGCTGAGGCTGACCGTGAACCCAGATCCTCCGGTCTCAGCCTCCCAAGTACTGGGATTACAAGTTTGTGCCACCATGCCCAGCTCTTATATAAATTTTAGAACCCACTTATTGATTTCTACAAAATTTATAATCGGATATTGACTATAGGTTATAAGCAGATGTATAAATAAATCTGTAAGAATTGGCTTGGCAATATTGAGTTCTTGTATCTCTACTTTTATTTGAATCATCCTTAATTAACCTCATTTTGAGAAAATCAATTTTGCAGATATTTTGTAAGATTTGTTCCTAAGAATATTATGTTTTTATGATATTCTAAAATATATTTAACTTCTTTACCCAATTATTCGTTGTTACATGGAAAGACAATTGATTTTGGCGCATTTATTTTTGAAAATTAAGTGACAACCATGTGGCTGCATAGAAGGAATGGGCAAATGAAAAGTAAATACAAATTTATTCCTTATTTGAGACATAAGTCAAGTAAAGATTCTATCAAGTAGGCAACAAAAGTCAAATTAGCAAACTGAGGATTTGCCTCAGTAGCTGAGTACTTGCTTAGCATGCCTGCATTGAAAGTTCCTTGGAGGAAACACTTTCTGACCGAATACAAAGAGTATGTAACTGAAAACCATGCAAATTAGAGCTAAGAAAGACAAAGGAAGGATTAGCATTCAGATGGACACTATATCTTCTGGTGCAAAAGTAAAAAAAAAAAAAACAATATTAGAGACATCTTAAGGAGAGTATAAGAAATTTTATTCCTGTCAATGTGTTCAGATATTATTGCTTCTTCCAATTCTATTAATCAACTCCTATGAGGTAGACTTACTAAAGAACACAAGTATAATTGTAAAATGAGAATTGGGGAATCTTGTAAATTTGAAGGAAAAACATGGGGCTTTGGGACACATCCTGTACAGGCAAAGGAAAAGTGTCCAGCAAAGAAAATGAAAGGCAGTCTAAGATCGAAGATAAAAATCCACAAGAAATGTTAGTGTAATCTGAATCGAACTTTCTTTTGATCTAGTTAAGAAAGAGGCTAAGTCAGACCACCCACTCTTCTGGAAGGAAACAATTCACTTCCAAACACAGGTTTGCCCTCACGACTTCAATTCACATTTTGAGTACTTGCTTTTGAAAATCAGGGACCCCTGTTTCCACAGCGCCATCTAGCATCCAACAAAACTGGGAAAGGGGGTCATTAAAAACTTTTCTATAGAAGTTTCTGAAAAAAAAAAAAATGGAGGTACCCTATAGGGGAAAGGTTAAATGAGAAATGTGTGCATATATGCCTTTACCTAACAAAGATGTATGATTACAATACACCAATAAAAATAAATATATTAAATAAATAAATAAATAAGAAGAATCTTTTAACATTAAAAAAAGGAAGGTCCAGGAACAAGAAATCACCGGGTTCATTTGAGCAGGATTTTAAAAATGTTTATTTCAAGCTTAAAACATAACACATAATTGCTGCGGGAGGAGGCGTACAATGCATAATTTTTCCATGTAAATATCCAAAAAGACTGGTTCATGCCCACTTTTCCTGCCACTTCCCATAATGTGAGGTTTAAGGGCTGGAGCCCATACTATAAGGCTGGTTGGTTTTATTTTAAAAATGGGATGCCTAGGAGCATGATGCCATGGGACGTGCCTAGTTCATATTGGATGGTGAAATTAGTAAAGTTGACTTTGCAGTGCACGACATTCCTACTGGAGCAACTGTGTTAGGGTCTGCTTACAGACACAGCATTTTCTCTTTAGTTGCACTATGGTAGATAAGATGAATGGAATCTCTAAGGCTAAAGGTTTGATGGTTTGTTCTTTAAAACATGTTTCAATGTGATAGAGTGGCCCAGCGTATTCGGTGCGGTCTCCTGAGCCGGGACGGGGGATACCCGGCGATTCAGATCCTTAAGACTCGGACTGCTTTCAGCACTTCCGGATCAGCAGGGCAGCCCGCCGGAAATACGACATTTTTCAGCGCAGCCTGCTGGCCGGCAATGAGCGGTAGGAGAGCACCACCTAGTGGTCGGATCGGCGCTCTGCAGCTTCCTGCCGAGTCTGCGCCTGCGCGTTGAGGCCCCGAGCCGGCTGAGCGGAATGTCCGAGGTGCCCCGCCCCTCTGGTTTCCCTTTTTGGCGCCTGGTCCGCTTTGTTCTTCCTTAAATCAGCAGCTGGATATTAACCTTAGGTCGTGTAGGTCATTGATACTGCAAAGACTTTGATCTATATCCTACCATAAAAAAATCTGTTTAAGCCTCTTATCGTTGTTTTCTTTCTTCCTCTTTTAATTTTGTATTAAACTTGTGGGGTTTAGGGGTTTCTTTTCCTCAGAAAAATATACGTTGTAGTGTTTCTAGGACGCCTTATCTTTTTACGGTTATGTAAATATTAACCTGAAAACATGATGTGAATCCCTTTTTCATCATGAATGATTATTTTCCTACTTTCTTCAGGAAAATTGAAAAACTATTTTTGAAAATTTAAGCTATTTCTTTAATCATTTAGTGTACATAAGTTTCTTTGTCGATGCTTGTTTTTTTGTTGTTGTTTTCCTGTTTTGTTTTTTTCTTTTTCAACTGCATACCTTTTATCTGAGAAGACTTGTAAGGTTTCTAAGCCAAGCTTTCCCAGAAGTCTCTATATTCCTTTATAATCTACTGGAATTTGTTTGTTTTTTAAAAAATGGTACAAGGCTGAAGAAATTTTCACAAGTGTGTTTTAAAACAACTACTGCACCTTTTTTTCTGTGTACCTTGACTTCCCACATTCCATCACCCAAGCCCTCACTTTAAAAGTGATTCTCCCATCCCAAAATTGTTTTCTAATTGATCCTGCCTTGTTATCACTTGTGTTACTCTCATAGTTCAGGATTAAAAAAAAAAATCATTACTATTCTTAGAAAAGCATTTGCCAAAGTCTTTAATTCAGAGGTCAGCATTTTTCCCCTTGTAAATGGCCATTTATCAATTGAAGTGATGTGGGCCATTTGTTTCAGTGGCAGTTGGTCACTCCTGCAATCAGAGTAAGAAAACAGCCATTTACCACAAATGTAAAAGAGAGGGGGTGGGGTGTGCCAGTAACACCTACTTTACTTACAAATGGAGGGCTGAGGGAGCAGGGTGGTTCCTGACCCTGCAATTCAATAAGCTCCTTCATCATTGAGCCCCCAAAGTCATGTGTGTTTCCTTTCTGTTCTTAAGTATTTTTATTTATTTCACTTACATTTCTTGTCTTATGATAAGATTACTGAAGTGCTAGTAGAAGAAATAAGGAAAAGAGAAAGAACCACTTTCCCTTATGAAGACAATGTCAGTGGTACTGATACTATAATTATTTTTCTGTGATCTTGTATACTTTGTAGTGATATTGGCTATCCTCTTTCTGAAAAAATAAAATGGAAAAATTAAACAATATAGTTATTTATTTACTTACTTTTGTGTGTGTGGCGCTGGGGATAGAACACAGGGGCATTCTACATCTGAGCTACACCCCCTATTTAATTATTTTGTTTGAAAACAAAGTCTCATAAACCTGCAATCTTCCTGTCTCAGTCTCCTAAGTGCTGGGATTACAAGCATGCATCACCATGCCTGGCTTTCAATGAAGTTTTGATTTGCATTTCCTTGTTGGCAAAATGTGTTGAGCCTATTTTCATATATTTATTTTCTCTCTGTGATTCTTTTGAGAAGGGTCTGCTCAACTTGTTTGTCCATTTTTTATTGGATTATTGTTCTTTTGGTGTTACTTCTTTGACTGTTGTGTATTATATGAATATTAATCCTCCATCAGATAACTAATGGGCAAATATTTTCTCCCATTCTATAAGCTGTTTTTCACTCTGTTAATTGTTTCCTTTACTGTGCAGAAGGTTTTTATCTGATGTAACCCAATTTATCAATTATTGTTAAATAATTTTTGAGCTCTTTTAGTCCTCTTCAGAAAATTCTTGCCTATAACAATATCTTGAAGTGTTTTCCCCCATGTATTCCACAGGTAGTGTCAAAATTTGCAGTCTTACACTAAGGTCTTTGATCCATTTTTACTTGGGTGGGAGATATTGTTGGGGTGAATCCTCAGCTCAGGAACTGAGGATCTGCAGGGTCCTTGTCTAATGTGATAAGAAAAATTTTTCAGCACTCACCAGAGACATGGACAGAGGTTTATTTGGGGAAAAAGGAAGAAATACACATTCAAGAGAGAATGCGGGCCATCTCAGGATGAGGAAGGGCATTTTGGGGATTTCAGAGCACTCTTCTTATAGAGGACTTTCTTGGGGGTGGGCTAGAGGAGGCCTATGAGCATGGTCTCAGTCCGTTAGTCCTTGAGGTGGTTTATGGAGATCTGGTAGTCTGGTCAGCTTTAGGGTGGATGATCTCAGTCCAGTCCGGTAATCCCCCAGGCAATTTAGAGTGGTCTGGTGGTCTGGTCAACCTTAAGGTACTCAGGCTGATTGGGGGCCTCATTAGCTGATTGACAGATAAGTTGTAGAGTCTCCTAAATTATAGGTTTTTCAAAATATCATATCTGTCTTGCTATCAATGTACAGGGAAATCATACTTTCTTTTAGTTAACTCCAAGATGTACAGATTTCCCAGGAATGTTAGAGAATCAGGCCTCGGAAAGAGAACTGGTTTGTGGAGTAGAGGTTGAAGCACTTCAGTTCCAGGTTTTTTATATTAAAGTAATATTTTACTTTCCCTTCCTGTCTGTCTCCTTTCTACCTACTTATTTCTTCTATCCTACATCAATAGACATCTAGTTTTACTCTTCTATAAGTGGATATCCAGTTTTCCCAGAACCGTTTGTTGAAGAGGCTACCTTATCCATTGAATGTTTTGGGCTTTTTTGTTAAGAATCAAATGGCCATAGATGTGTGCATTTATTCCTGGGTCCTCTATTCTAGTCTGTTGGTCTTGTTAGTGCCTGAAACAAAAATAAGTCTATGTTGACCAGAAATTGCCACATCTCGCTCAATACACCCTTCCCCCTGCTTCCTGAGATGCCCCCATTGTCATGCCTAAGACTTGCCTAATAAGCCCCTTTCTTATCAGACCTTTCTGTTTATGGGAAAAGCCCCATTACCGGGCTTATCCATGATGAAACAAAGCCCTCCCTTCAAAATAGTTAACCAACACTCCCCAACTCTGTGGAATCCCTCCTTAACAATGCCCCTTGGTAATAGCTAACTATCACTACCACTCTCCCTCCCTGTAGAATTTCTCCTTAAACAACCTATATAAACTTCTAGTCTGTAAGGGGAAATGGGGTCCAATCTTTCCTGGAGACCCCCCTCCACAGGTTTTATTCCAATAAACCCTGTACTGCCATTGAGCCATCTCCTTCACTCGCCAAACCTTGCAGGTCAATGTGTGTTTTTAAGCCAAATGCCATGGTTTTTTGTTGTTGTTGTTGTTATAATGGCTTTATAGAGTGTGTGTGTGTGTGTGTGTGTGTGTGTGTGTGTGTCTGCACATGCATGCACATGTTTATATCTAGGTATTTTTGAGACTATTGTAAATATCATTGTTTTCCTTATTTTTTTCTCCTCAATTTCATCTTTGTGTAAGGAAAGATCCCAATTTTGTATGTTGATCTTTTATCCTGCTACTTTGCTAAATGTGTTAGTCCTAAGAAACTTTTGGTGGAATATAATTACAGTTTTAAAGCAGCAATTAGTGTTGACATGTGAACCCTAAGCCACTCTACAGCCTGCAAAGACTTCACCCTTATTGTGAGATAAATGCGCCACATACTTTTCTGTCTGCTAGTTGCCTATGGGCTAAATCCTGTCCACCATCTGTGTTTATTTGTGTTTTGTTTTGATATGGGGGGTTTTGTGTTGATGGGGAGAGTTACTGGAGGTTGAACTCAGGGACATACTACTTCTGAGCTACAGCCCCAGCTCTATTTTATTTCATCGTTTATTTTGAAACAGGACCCTGCTAAGTTGATGAGGCTTGCATGGAGCCTGCAATCCTCCTGTCTCAGCCTCCCAAGTACTGAGATTATAGGTGTGCATCACCACACCTGACTTAATTTTTAATGAAATTTTATTGGAACACAGCTATACCATTCTTTTGTGTATTTTCTATGCCTGCCTTCACACTACAATTCCAAAAGTTCAGTAGCTTTCAGAGAGACATCATGGTCCACAAAGTTAAAATGATATACTCTCTGTCCTTCAGTGTTCAGCAGGGACCTGGGAAATTCACTCTTTGACATGACAATTAGAATGAGAGTCACACTTGGGTATTTGGAGAGAAGGGGTGAGCTTGAGACATCATAAACAATTCTCATGTCTCCATTTCAAAAGCCCCTCTCTTTCCACAACTTCCAATTATTTTCTGTGTCCTTTTGGCTCCCTTTTTCTGTTTACTGACCAAGATTTTGCTAAGGCTATGGTGGGTGGTCAGAAGACAGAGACAAAAAAAAAAAAAAGATAAACTGAGTGTGTTTTGGGTGTTGCTCAGTGGCAGATTGCATGCTTACAATAGGCCAGAGAGGGGCCCTGGGTTAAATCCCCAGCTACAAAAAGAAAACCAAGAGAAAAGCAATGAGGGGTGGCCCCACTCTTTTGGAGCTACAACTCCTCCAAGTGGTGAAAAATACTTTTCTACACTTAGTTTTTGTTCTTAGTTTTTGTTCTCTAAGGGGTGGCCCTACTCTCTTGGAGCTACAACTCCTCCAAGCGGTGAAAAGGACTTTTCTGTAGGTCATTTTTGTTCTTGGAGCGGTGGCCCCACTCTCTGGGAGGAGCAACTCCTCCAAGTGGTGAAAGAGACTTTTCTACATTTAGCTTTTGTTCTCTGAGATGAGGTAGTTGCCACTGTCACCATGACAACTGGAAGGCCTGAGGGTTGGAGCAGGCAAGGTGGGGGTGGGGAGGGGGGAAACAGGGGGAGAGAGAAGAAATTCTACACTCTCCACATTCCCATTTTAATCCTCAGACGAAAACTAGGTGACATCACCAGAAGTCTTCCTTCTGAACCACGATGCCTCTTCTGGGGTTCCTGAAGTTTTAAGTTCAGGCCAGGGTATAGGTGAGAGGGACGAGAAATGAAAATTCAACACCAATTCAGCAGTACTTAATAATATAGCACTCTTTTAAAATTGCTCTGTCGTTTTCAGAGCCTCCAAATAGCTGTTCCATACCTTTTATTCATGTTGCACAGCTATTTTCAGTAAAAGGTTCAACACACTCAAACCACCATTTGCAAAAATGAAGCCCTTATGGCAGCCTGTCCTACTTCTTCAATTTTATTTAGTTGGTGTAAAATGGTGTCTCATTGTAGTTTTGCTTTGCATTTCCCTAATGACTAATGAAGTGGAGTATCCTTCAAGTGCCTATTAGTGATTTCTCTCTTTTAGAGGGATTTACACAATTTAAATGATTGGTGATAAGTTGCACTAAATAAATCATTTTGAAAATTTACATACTTCCCCTGAAAAATTCGGTATGGTGTTAAATTTCCTCTATAAATATAATGTGTATAAGGATGATTAAGATAACATTGTAATAAAAAACATATGAAAACCATTTCATCACCTTTAAAATTTTTATCCAAAACAAAAATAACTTGTGCTCACAAATGTATGTTTTTATTTTATATTTATCTTTGGAACATCACATTCAATCCAAGTCCATCATTCCAGTATTCATGTCTGTCAATTATTTTATTTGTATTCTTAGTAAGTTTTTGAAGAATTATTAATTATTATGCAGTTGACTCACTTTTTCATTAATTGAACAATAACATGCCTGTTAATATTATATACTATACAGATATTAGTAAACATTTATATTCAATATTTGTATAATTTTCCACTCTAACACACATACTAGGTATCAAGATAAGCAGAGACATTAGCTTTGGGGCTCATGCTATATTTTAAATTTCCATGAAGAAACTAGTCTGATGGGCATATACTGTAAATATTTGTTGGAGTTCACAAAGCTGCTCTTTTGTCTCACTCTGCCTTCCTCCTGGGTTGGCTCAGAAGCACATTTCATATTTAAAATGTACTTTCATGTGCCTGTGATTCCAGGAACTATGAGGAAAAGAAAAAAAAATGAGGACTGTTGTTTCACATTTGTTTTTGAGTTTTGTCCTGATGTTCTCGGTAATGTTACTAAACATGATGTGAATAGAGATCAGGGCTTAAGTGTTCTCCAGACTTGCAGCCTAGTGTCCTCACCCACAGGGCAGAGATGGATTACCCAGGATTTCCCCAGGGCACAGTTCTAATGCATGTGGACATGCACAGAAAATTGGGGCTGAATTCAAGCCATACCATGTAAATTCCCTTTGTTTAAAAAAATTACAAAGTATAAACTTGTGAAGTTCACAAACTGTGAGCCCTAAATCATTTTATCAAAACGTGAATGATTAAGAGGGGAAAAGGATCATGTAGAGACAGAATGTTTAATTTCTTCTTCACATTAAATCTGATATCCTGGAGGTTCAAGAAAGGTTGGTGTCATTTTCTCTTGTGGAGGAAGTGTTTTGCCTGGATGTCTCTGAGGCTCAGTCACCAAGTTGAATGTGCTGTGAATTAAATGTTACATCTACTAAGGCCTGAAACTCTTCTAAGTAGGTGGCGCTAGGTACTATAGACTCCAGAGAGGTGAACAGTGAGTAAGTAGAAACGGGCTTTGAGGCTTTATTGTCTTATAAATCATACATAACACAGGGTGGCTTCTGATCAGTTAATTCAGACAAAGCTGCAGGGAGGCAGTTCTGGACACAAAGGAGGAAGTGTGAGGGATATGAAAAGTCACATGCTAGTGTAACGTTGGAACTTCTCATTTCACTCTTTACCATTGAATAATTCCATCCTCAGAACAAAGCAGGTAGCTTCTGTCATTTGTAGTGAAGGCAACAGTAAATCTAATAATCTACTTATTAGAGAACTAGATATTTGCTAAGAATAATAACATAGAAAAGAAACTTTACTGATGTCCTCTTGGGTTAATGTGATCTTATCTGAGAAATAGAAAAACCTACTTTTTTTTCATTGCTGTGGTTGACCTTGGAATCTAGCAAATGCTAAGCAAGTGAGCTACATCTCAGTCATTTTTATTTTTATTTTGTACTGGGGATTGAACTTAGGGGCATTCTACCTCTGAGCTACACTCAAAGCCCTTTTTATTTTTTGAAACAGGGTCTCACTGAGTTGATGAGAGTCTCACTAAATTGCTAAAGCTGTTTTAAATCCTGGGATCCCCCTGTCTCAGCCTCTCCAGTACTGGGATTATAGGCATGTGCCAGTATACCTGGCCTTATTTGTATTTTAACAAAGAGGCTCACTAAATTGTCCAGACTGGCCTTAATCTTAAGATCCTCCTGCCTCAACCTCCCAAGTAGCTAATATTGCAGCTATAAGCCACTGTGCCAAGTCCACTGTCATTATTTTAATCAATAATATGTTAACCACATATAATCATATGTTAATCAGGTAGTACAGCAGCTCCACCATGACTTTAAGGATGCAGTTCCCTGCTAGTCTCCATTTCCCATCCCAAAGATTCTGTCTTAGTTTCTACATTGTTGCATTGTAATGTCAACATAGCTACTACCACAGCTACAGAATTTTTGTTTTCAGTGATAAAGGGGAAGAGAGAGGATCAAGAAGAAAACTCTTTTGCTCTATACATATGTTCTTGTTTACTCTGAAAGACTGTCTGTCTTTATAGTATTGAATATATATTTTCTTGTTATATTGTATTCATGGGCTTAAAAGTTGGATGAACAGAAAATGGAGATAATTTGATGGCAATACTCATATCATTTTCACCTATATGTAGTAGAATGTCACTGAAAAAAACATTTTTTGCCATACTGGGGATTGAACCCAGGGACATTCAACCTCCAAGCTACATCCCAGCCCTATTTTTTTATTTTTTATTTTGAAACAGGGTCTCACTAAGTTGGAGAGGGCCTCACTAAGTAGCTGAGCCTGGCCACGAACCTGTGATCTCCCTGTCTCAGCCTCCCAAGTACTGAAACTTTTTAATATATTTAAAAACCAAATCTCAAGGTAGTTTTGACTTGCATCTCTCTGATTGCTGATGATGTTGAACATTTCCTCACACATTTCGTGGCCATTTGTGTTTCTTCTTTTGTGAAGCGTCTATTAAATCCTTTACCCATTTTTGATTGGGTTATTTATTTTCTTAGCTGTGAGTTTCTTGAGTTCTCTGTATATTCTAGATATTAGTCCTCTATCAGAGGAGTAGCTGGCAAAAATTTTCTCCCACTCTGTGAGCTCTCTGTTGAGGTACACGATAGTTTCCTGTGCTGCTTAGAAGCTCTTCAGTTTAATGCAATCCCATGTATTGGTCTTCCTTTGAGTTTCTTATGCCTTTGGGGTCTTGTTGAGAAATTTTTTACCTCTGCCTACTTAATAGAAGTTGAAGGGGGGAAGGGAAACACCTTAATGCACATGATGTACTTTCACAAGTATATCAATCACTAAACTGAACTTGAGGAGGAAGGAGAAGGGAGTGGGGAGGGAATGGGGAAAGAGTTAAATAAGAAATGTGTGCATATATTCCTTTACCAGCTTGTACCTAACAAAGATATATGATTACAATGCACCAATAAAAAAAGACCAAATCATAATTGGTGTGCCTTTGTGACTACTTTAAATAGTTAAAAGAGCCGGGCGTGGTGGCACACGCTTGTAATCCCAGCATTTGGGAGGCTGAGACTGGAGGATCCGGGTTCATGGCCAGCCTCAGCTACCTAGTGAGGCACTCTGCAACTTAGTGAGACCCGGTTTCAAAAATAAAGAATAAAAAATAGGGCTGGGGGTGTAGCTCGGAGGTAGAATGCCCCTGAGTTCAATCCCCAGGACTGCAAAAAAAAAAATTGTTAAAAGATAGGCTGATGCAACGTTCATTTACACCCACAGGATTTTTGTTAGTGATAAAGTAGAGATGAAAGGGCCAAGGACAAATGGCTTTTACTTTAATCATATGTTCGTGTTTACTCTAAAAGGCCATTCATCTTTATGGTATTGAACATGTTTCCTTGATATGTCATATTCATGGCCTTAGGAGTTGGATGAGCAAAATACGGGGATAAGTTGGTGGACAATACTCCTGTCAGTCTTACATATATGCAGTAGGATGCTAATGAATTTTTTCAATCTGCTAAAAGACCAAATCATATTTGTTGTGTCTGCCTGGCTAATTGAAATAGTGATAGGGAGGCTGATGCAATATTCATTCTTTTTTATAATCTGCAAAATTGAGCACATGGCAGTGCTGTGCTCTGGGTGGAGGATAGCAGATGTTCAGATCAGAGGATGATCCTGCTGCCCCAGATACAGTAATCTCCCACCTCCACCAGCAACAGGAGCTCCTTGGTCAGAGCTATGGCAGCCCCTGCCCATCCTAGGGAACTGCAGGAGGTCATAAGGTTGCACCAGTGTGGATGGACTAGAGCAGTATCCCCAGCCCTCTTTTCCAATCTCAACAAACAGATCTAACCAATGGTACCTCTCCTAATTTTCCAGATTATCCTGCAGTTGCACTTTGTCTAACAGTAGCCATTGATGGGAACTTTTTATGGTCTATAATTGCAGACTGAGCTTGTAAAATATGTATGCACCTCTCTGTGTGTTTTCTTGTGCAACATTCTGCTCATTGTACAATTGTATTAGTTATTGCTAGTACAGTATATTTAAAGAATGTAGTATATTTCTGGTACTGATTATAGGTGTCTCTCAAAGTTTAAATAACACTCATGGCCAGGCGTGGTGGTACATGCTTGTAATCCCAGCATTCGTGAGGCTGAGACTGGAGGATCCAGGTTCGCGGCCAGCCTCAGCTACCTAGTGAGGCACTCTGCAACTTAGTGAGACTCAGTTTCAAAATAAAGAATAAAAAATAGGGCTGGCAGTGTAGCTCAGAGGTAGAATGCCCCTGAGTTCCATCCCCAATACCACAAAAAATAAATAAATAAAAAATAAATAAATAACACTCGTGGTAAATGTATAAATGCATGCAGTAAATGTACAAATCTACACAGAGGGAAAAAGGGATTGAATACAAAATTAAGAAAACATAGCAATAATCTCATTTTTCCTCTGTACTATTTGTTTTCCTCACCACCGAGCTGGTATACACACCAGTATATGAAGTTCTCAATACATCCTACCACTTCTGGTGGTTAGCTCTTGGGTTCTTTTAAATTTTGTTCTCTTAGCTAGGCACACATCTGTAGTCCCAGTACTTAAGAGGCTGAGACAGGATTGCAGAGTTCAAGGCCAGTCTTAGCAATTTAGTGAGACTCTCAGCAACTTAGCGAGACCCTGTTTTCAAATAAAAAATAAAATAGAGGTAGGGGTATAGCCCTGAGGTAGAACTCCCCTGCGTTCCACATGCAGTACCACAAAAAAATAAAATAAAAATAAAAAATAAAAGAATTTGTATTAGCGGCTGAGAGAGGTTTCCAATGGTTGTTCTCTCAGTACTTGTGAGGCTGAGGCAGAAGGTTCACCAGTTCAAGGCTAGTCTGGGCAACTTATTGAAACCCTGTCTCAAAACAAGTGTTGTGTGTATTTGTATCACTTTGAGCCTGGAAAAGACACAACACACCAATAAAAATTATAAAAATAAAAAGGTCTGGGGGTGCAGCTAAATGGTTGAACATTACTGGGTTCAATCCCCAGTACCAAAAGGAGGGGGAGGAGGAAGGGGAGGAGGAAGAGGAGGAGGAGGAGGAGGAGGAGGAGGAGAAGGAGGAGGAGGAGGAGGAGAAAGAGGAGGAGGAGAAAGAGGAGGAGGAGGAGGAGGAGGAGGAGGAGGAGGAGGAGGAGGAGGAGAAAGAGGAGGAGGAGGAGTGAAACTAGTAAAACATAAACTAGAGGAGAAGGCAGAGGCTGATGAAGAGTCATTGCTGAGGGACGAATTTGAGGCTATTTTTTGTGGATTGTTGTAATTAGACTATTGCACAATTGTTACATAGCCATGTTTTATGTACCCATTTATTTTTCATATGCATGGCAAAATACTAGCATGAAAAGACCACCATTCTTCAATTATCGCATGTACTTTTTTTTCATGGACTTAGAATGTGTGTGGTTTCCACTTCTGCATCCTCTGCATCTACTTCCAACTCTAGAGAATGTGATGATTGTCTGCTTAATCACATGTTAGACTCCTGAGCCTTCTCTAGGCCCATCTATATCTTCCTTATACACTCTAGTTTTGTCCAGGCATGATGGTGTATCCTTTTATTCCTACTACTTGGGAGGCTGAAATAAGAGGATCACAGGTGTGTGGTCAGCCTCAGATACCTAGTGAGACCCTATTTCAAAAGATAATAAAATAGGGCTTGTGTTGTAGCTTGGAGGTAGAATGTTCCTGAGTAGTTCAATCCCCAGTATAAATAAATAAATAAATAAATAAATAAATATCTAGTTTTAGCTAAATTGGTTTAGCAAGACTCCCCCCCACACACATACACACATTCACATTCCTTGATATCTGATGTTTCTCATTCTCAACCATTCCCTGGTGATATGTGATCATTCTGGCCTGCCTTTAGCAAGAATCCTGTTAGGTCAGAATAGACAGAATTTCACCTTATTGTTGAGGTTAACTTTTAGTAATTTTTCATCCACTGACTCCCAACCTGATCCTTGCCTCTAAATTCTCATTTGCCTGTGCTGTGTTGTGGATTGAGCCCAATTTGTCTCCCACATTGCAAAACTGCCAATGCCAGTCGGCTAAATTGGACAAGCCTCGAGGGAGAAAGTGTGGCTTGAGAAAAACAAAGACAAAAGTTGCTTAAGAAAGAGAAAGACAAGGAATAGATTCAGAAGGGCTAACAGTGAATAGTGCCGCCCCGAGTTTCTTTTTCAGGGTGTTTTTATACAATCATACAAGGAAGATCATCTGAGAAGAACATCAGAAGAAAAACGTCAGGCAATTTTGATTCATACTACAGAAAAACATCACATGTATGGATTAAAAACACTCTTAAAGAAAATCTCATTGTTTAAGGAAAACACATTATTCCCGAAACCCTTTAGCCATACGTTAATATTTTACCTAACCTATTATCTAAAAGTATATTGTATACTTCTGCCCAAGTTTACCATTCAATTGACAAATTTTCATTAACCCTTAAGAAAACCTATTCACCTTATGAAATCCTACTAACTTTGTGGCCAGCACTTACACACACACCTGCCATCCATGGTTAGCACATAGTTCTTTTATGCACTCTTGGCATCAGCATAGAATGTACTTCAGATAGACATGGACTGTAAACAGCCCTTAGACCCTGAGTTCTTAACTCTTTTGTGCATCATGGTCTCTGACAGAAAACCCCCAATGATGCCCCCATTACTGTCTGTGATGGGCCTGAATAAAGTCTTCCTATTGTAATTTAACAAGTATCATTGAACATTCTTTTTCTCTAACAGATGTTTTGAAGAAGGGAACTAGAGTCCTACTGAATCTCCACATGAGTGACAGTCTCGTGTGGCACTTGTCCAAGTAAGGATTGTCCCCACCTCTCTTTCATTATTACCGATAAAATTTTTGGTTCAGAATAGAACTTTACACTTTTCTTTAGGAGACACTCAATTTATTTTCAAAAAGTTGTAGGTCAGTGGTAGAATACTTACCCAGTCTGAGGGAGGGCTCAAATTTGATCCCTAGTACTGCAACAGCAACAACAAAAAATACAAAATGTTGGCAGCAAAATCAATCTTGCAATGTATGAAAAATAAATTGAAATGAGAAAATATGTGCCTATTAAAAGACCATGCTAGCCAGGCGTGGTGTTGCACGCTTGTAATCCCAGCATTCGGGAGGCTGAGACCGGAGGATCCGGGTTCGCGGCCAGCCTCAGCTACCTAGTGAGGCACTCCATAACTTAGTGAGACCCTGTTTCAAAATAAAGAATAAAAAATAGGGCTGAGGGTATAGCTCGGAGGTAGAATGCCCCTGAGTTCAATCTCCAGTACCGCAAAAAAAAAAAAATCTTTAAAAGTCCATGCTACCTTCTCATGTGAAAAGTAAAGTACAAATTAAGTGAAAATACCCCCAAAAACTCAGGGTGCATCCCTAAACATGATGAGGGCTAACACAAGGAATTATAAAACATATGCACGTGTAAGGAGAGGAGTGGATGGTTCCTGGAAGCATGCATGGTATGCCTATGACTTGATGCCTAATCTCACCATGTTGTTAGGAGGCAGAAGAGCAAATTTTATAGGTTTGTCTTCTATTTTTCTTTGACTAAGGCACCTTGTCCTAGTTCATTTTCTATTGCTACATCAAAATACCCAAGGCTGAATAATACATAAAGGCAGTTCATTTAGATCATGGTTTGAAAAATTTAAGTGTATGGTGCCAGAATCTTTTCAGCTATGATGAAGGAAGGCCCCTTTGCTGCATCACAATGTGGCAGATGGCAGCATGGTGGGAGCAGATGCAAGTGAGAGAAAAGAGTCAAATGTTGAGACAAGAAGCCAGAGACTCTAGGAAAAGACGTGTCTTGCTCATTTTACAATGGCCCAAACCTGGGGACTAACTCATTTCAAGAGACCAGCATTAAGCTGGGTATGGTGGCACATGCTTGTAATCCCAGTACTTGGAATGTTGAGACCAGAGGATCCGGGTTTGTGTTCAACCTTAGCTACTTAGTGAAACTCTACAACTTAGTGAGGCCCTGTTTCAAAATAAAGAATAAAGAATTGGACTGGGAACCGGGTGTGGTGGCGCACGCTTGTAATCCCAGCATTCGGGAGGCTGAGACCCGAGGATCCAGGTTCTCGGCCAGCCTCAGCTACCTAGTGAGGCACTCCGCAACTTAGTGAGACTCGGTTTCAAAATAAAGAATAAAAATAGGGCTGGGGGTGTAGCTCAGAGGTAGAATGCCCCTGAGTTCAATCCCCAGTACCGCAAAAAAAAAATAAATAAATAAAAGAATTGGACTGGGGATGCAGCTCAGAGGTAGAATGTCTCTGGGTTCAATCCCTAGTACCACACACACACAAAGAGACCAGCATTAATTATTTCTAATGGTGATACCCCTAATTACCAAATTGTCTCCCAATAGGCTTCAGTTCTTAAGAATACATCACCTCTTACTATCACCACATTGGGGACCAGATCTCCAGTACATGAAACCTTGGGGAGCAAACTATACCAAAACCAAAACACACCTCTAAGATATTGTAAATACCAAGATAAGAGGACTCATACAACTATGCACAAGTTTTTTGTCAAAATAGTAAACACTAACCATGCATTATAATAGAGTACAGGTAACACTGTGTGTGTTGGGGGGGTGCTTAGAGGCAGAATACTACACCCCCCATGCCCACATTATTTTATTGGTAAAATAATCATGCATCGTGATGAAGTTCAGAGTGATGGAGACTACGTGCACACAGCACTCGGTGAGCCTCCTCCTGGCTCCCAGCACACTCACTTACCTTTTCTGTGCACGACAATGAGATTAGCTTTGGTAATTTTGTGTATTTACATCATGGCCATTGAGGTGTTTCCTTCACTGAGTCTCCCTCTCCCCACCCATGTCCATCTCTGAGACCTCCTTCATCACTCCACTTTGTCCAGAGTCCCTCCTGTACCCCAATTTATTCTCCTTTGTCCAGAATCCCTCCTGTACCTCAATTTCTTTCTATCTTCTACATATGAAGGAAAATATCCATCTTTTTATTTGTTATGACTGACTAATCTCAACACAATATTCTCCAGTTCCATTCATGTGCCTGAAAATGATATGTTTGTTCTTCTTTATGGCTGAGTAGGATTCCATTGTATCCCACAGTATTGTAATACATTCATCTGTTGATGGACACTTTATTTGGTTCCATAATTTGGCTATTATAAATTATGCCGCTATAAACATATATGTGTTTGTTACTGTGGTGGCCTGATTTCAATTCCTCTGGGTAGATACCCAGGAGTGGTATAGCTGGGTCATATGGTAGATACATCCCATTTTTCTGCGGACCCTCCACGCTGATCTCCAAAGTGGCTGAACTAATTTGCAATCCCACCAACAATGCATCAGAGCCTAATTTATTTTGAAACAGGGTCTTATTAAGTACTGAGGGCTTCTCTAAGTTGCTGAGGCTGACTCAAACCTCTAAACTGTTTAGCCAAGCATCTGCAAAACAAAATGCATATTTACTTGAAATTAAAATACACTGAGCACATCTAATAAAAATGAGAGAAGAATTTCTGAAGATTTTCTTGTTCCCTTCTGTTTTCAGACTCCTCTAATATTTGGGTTTCCAATCAAGGTGCAATATAGAATTACAAAATACAGGTGGCATTTTGACCTTTCATGTCCTTGTGAATCTGAGGCAATCTCCCAACAACATTCTCCACTTAAAAATTGTAGTACATTCTGAATTATATTTAATGAAAGTTCTTCTTTCCTTTCCTGGTTTTCTGGACTCTCAGGACATTTCTACTCCATTGCCAATTTGCATAATTTCATATTAGATTGTAGGATAGTAGAAAAAGTAGGAGGCAAGAAAAAATGTAATTCCACCGGGCGTGGTGGCGCACGCTTGTAATCCCAGCATTTGGGAGGCTGAGACCAGAGGATCCGGGTTCGCAGCCAGCCTCAACTACCTAGTGAGGCACTCCGCAACTTAGTGAGACCCTGTTTCAAAATAAAGAATAAAAAATCAGGCTGGGTGTATAGCTCGGATGTAGAATGCCCCTGAGTTAAATCCCCAGTACCGCAAGAAAAAAAAAATGTAATTCCCCAAGTGTAAAAGAAAAAAATTGTTATTGGCGAATACACTTAATTTTATAAATGTATGTATCTATAAATTATTTTTCATATACATTCTCAGTTTTGCAGTGATTTCTATTTTGGTTCTTAGGAAAGAATTTGTCACCCTTCCCATAGGCATTACACTCCCTTTCTCCAAAGGAACTCTCTGCCACCCCAATGTTATTGCTTAGGCAACAGGTTTTCTCAGTGTTTGGTTTCATTATATCTTACAAATGTTGTGGTGTCACCTATTATTATATTTAAAATAATATATATTTTATTATGTTACTATATATTTTTTATTATTATAGTATAAACTTGTGTTATATAATCCTATTATATATTTTTGCTATTATAATAGAAACTTTTGAGTCAGGCGTGGTGGCACACGCTTGTAATCCCAGCATTTGAGAGGCTGAGACTGGAGGATCCGGGTTCGCGGCCAACCTCAGCTATCTAGTGAGGCACTCCACAACTTAGTGAGACCCTGTTTCAAAATAAAGAATAAAAAATAGGGCTGCGGGTATAGCTTGGAGGTAGAATACCCCTGAGTTCAATCCCCAGTACCGCAAAAAAAAAAAAAAAAAAAAAGAAACTTGTGTTGCATTATACAGCATAAGTCATTTGGTATTTCAAATTCCTCCATAATTTATGAACTTATTTTTCATTAATTATATGGAATTTAACGTGTGTGTGTGTGTGTGTGTGTGTGTGTGTGTGTGTGTTGTGCTAAGGATCAAACCCGGCATATTAAGTATGGTAAGCATACACTCCACTACTGAGCTACAACTCCAGCCCTAGAATTCAACATTTTAAAAATATATGTAAGCAGATGTGGTGGCACATGATTGTAATCCTAGTACTGGGGAGGCTGAAACAGGAGGATCAGCTTCAAATACAACTATTTCCAAATAAAAAAGATAAAAAATAGGTCTGGGGGTGTAGTTCAGAGGAAGAATATCCTTGGGTTCCATACCCAGTACCAAATAATACTGATGATGATGATGATGATGATGATGATGATGATAATAATAATAATAATAATAATACTTTTAAAATAAAAAATGTAATTACAGAAGAATATTGGGATTAAAAAAACAATTCCCGGGCATGGTGGCGCACGCTTGTAATCCCAGCATTCGGGAGGCTGAGACCAGAGAATCCAGGTTCGCGGCCAGCCTCAGCTACCTAGTGAGGCACTCCACAACTTAGTGAGACTTGGTTTCAAAATAAAGAATAAAAAATAGGGCTGGGGGTGTAGCTCGGAGGTAGAATGCCCCTGAGTTCAATCCCCAGTACCGCAAAAACAAAAACAAAAACAAAACAAAACAAAAAAAAAACAATTCCCAAACTATAGAACTGTGACAAAGTCAGGAATGGTGGCACAGAACTGCAATCTCAGTCCTTGGGTGCCTGAGACAGGAGAATTGCAGGTTGAAACCCAGACACAGTTACTTAGCAAGGCCCTCAGAAACTTAATGAGACCCTGTTTCAAAATAAAAAATAAGCATGGGGTGGTGTATGCTTGTAATCTCAGTACTTGAGAGCCTGAGACAGAAGGATCCCAGGTTTGAACCCAACCTCAGCAACTTAGCAAGGCTCTCAGTAACCTAGTGAGACCCTGTTTCCAAATCAGGCTAGGAGTATAGCTAGGAGGCAGAATGCCTCTGGGTTCAATCCCCAGTACAACACACACACACACACAAAAAAAAAAACAAAACAAAATAAAGTAAAATAAAATAGGATTAGGGTATAGCCCAGAGGTAGAAAGCCCCTCCTGGGTTCAATCCCCAATACCACCAAAGGAAAAAAAAAACTTATAACAAATTTAGGAATGATTTTCAACTCATTCCTTTGAGCTGTACCTTCAGCTCTATTTTTATTTTTTATATAGAAGCTCACTAAGTTGCTGAGGGCCTCACTGAATTAATGAGACTGGTTGAGAACCCATTATTTCTTGTCTCAGCCTCCCCAGTAATGGGATTACAGGCGTGCACCACCACACCTGAGGTTTGTTGTTGTTGTTGTTTTGGGTTTGTTTTTTTTTTTTTGTAGTAATGTGTCCTTCTAGCTCTGGGCTACATCCCCAGATCTATTTTATTTCTTATTTGAAACAGGGTCTTGCTAAGTTGCTAAGAGCCTCACTAAGTTGTTGGGGCTAGCTTCAAACCTTTGATCATCCTGTCTCAGCCTCCCAGGTACTGGGTTTACAAGCGTGCACCACCATGTCTAGATCCTGACTTACTTTTTAAGTTCAGAAAGTTAGGAAATATAAGTTTACCTCAGCTTTCTGATTTGTGCAGTTATACCTTGCAACATCTGCATTTTGGTTTCTTTCTACTCAAATCTATACTTATGAATTATCTTGCTAAAATAGATGGCACACACCTGTAATCCCCAGCAACGTGGGGAGCTGAGGCAGCAGGATCACAAGTTCAAGGCCAGTCTAGGCATTTTTTCAGACTCTCAAAATAAAAATTAATTTTAAACAATTTATAAAGGCCTGCGGATATAGCTCAATAGTAGAGCACTTACTTAGCATGTGTGAGATCCTGGGTACAATTCTCACCATGAGAAGAAAAAAGAAAAAAAAATAACCTGCACGTTTGTTTCTATTTTTTTTTTTTTTTTTTTTTTGCGGTACTGGAGATTGAACTCGGGGGCATTCTACCTCCGAGCTATACCCCCAGCCCTATTTTTTATTCTTTATTTTGAAACCGAGTCTCACTAAGTTGCGGAGTGCCTCACTAGGTAGCTGAGGCTGGCCGCGAACCCGGATCCTCCGGTCTCAGCCTCCCGAATGCTGGGATTACAAGCGTGCGCCACCACGCCCGGCTCTATATATGTTTTATTGTATCATCTATATGTTACTTAATTATATCATTGCAATAGAATTAAAGTAGGTAACAGAAGCCAATATCTGTGAAGAATGTAATGTATGTCATTTGAAATTTCAATCAAGGAACCTATTCCTTTATTTTTTGCTACTGGGGATTGAATTCAGTGGCACTCTATCCCCGAGCTACACCCCCAGCCCTATTTTATTTTTATTTTGAAACAGGGTCTCACTAAGTTTCGGAGGGCCTCACTAAGTAGCCAAGGCTAGCCGCGAACTTGGATCCTCTGATCTACAAGCTGCACCACCACACCCTGCCGAACCTATTCCTTTAAATTTCCACTAAAGAAGGAATATAAGTAAAGGGCGGAAAACTTCCTTTTAAATCTATGATGTCAAACTCCTCCCACCCCCAACAATGATTCATTTCCTTTTGGATCAAATATTTCTTAAAATGACTTATGATCTATGGTAGATGTTGTTTTGATTGTTTTAGTTCCTATCCCTGGACTATTCTGCGAGAAAACAGCAATCTCAAAATATTTTTTTTTGGTCTGTATAACCTGCTTAAAAACAAACAAACAAAAAAAACAGCCCTCCCCCGAAAAAAACAGTATTACTTTGCATAAAATTCTCTAATTCATCTCTTTTCCAGCAAATGTCATAATTTTATTCTCTCTGGCTGAGTAAAATTCCATTGTGTTTATATGCCACGTTTTCTTTATCCATTCATCTGTTTATGGACATCTAGGTTAGTATCATAATTCGACTATTGTGAATTGTGCTGCTATACACATGGATATCCCCCGACCCTATAGTAGTCTAATTTTTTCTCAGAAAGTTAAGGGTTGTTTATTTTCTCTTTGTGGAAGCTAGAGAGAAGGAGGAAACAAAAGGGACTTTAGATGTGAGAGACCAGAATGGGGGAAGGGGATTAAGGGAAACAGGGAAGGGGAACAAGGAGACTTGACGAAGAAATAGTCCAAATACTGCTATGTACATAGATAAAGGTATCACTACTGATCTAACATTTAGCGCGAAGGGGGCAGCGGGATTTGGGATCCTGCCAGAATCACACCAAGTGCTGCATGCAGTTTTTATCATACCGAACCTCACTGTGATGTTTAATTACAATGCAGCAACAAAAGTGTATTTTTTTTTATTTTTTGCGGTACTGGGGATTGAACTCAGGGGCATTCTACCTCCGAGCTACACCCCCAGCCCTATTTTTGCTTCTTTATTTTGAAACAGGGTCTCGCTAAGTTGCAGAGTGCTTCACTAGATAGCTGAGACTGGCTGCGAACCCGGATCCTCCGGTCTCAGCCTCCCAAACAATGGGATTACAAGCGTGCGCCACCACGCCCGGAAAAAGTGTATTTTTTTTTTTTAACTCAGTATTACTGTAGAAGGTTTTCTTCCCAATTCCACAACTACTAAGCCTGGGAAATTGAAGACCCAGCAATTATCAACCAGTCTCCCAGAGACTCGCCACCGGAAATGCACCTTCATTCCAAGCACAGCCGCTGCCCGGAAGTGCGTCATCACCCTGTGCGACCAGCACTGCGGCGGCGGCGCCGGCGGCGGCAGGTGCGCTGGGAAGAGACGTAATGCTGGGGGCGACGGTGGACCTCAGCGGCCAAACTTCCTCCAGTTTTCATTGGTGGGCGGAGTGGGGCTGCTGGGATCATTCTGGGGTCTGAATTTCCGCTTTCCTGATAGTTGTAAAAGAACATTTCCTGTCGGAGGTGCGGAAAGGGAGAAAGATAGAGGGAGAGAGACCGAGGAGAGATGCTTTTGTCTTTTTTTTTTTTTATGTTTAGGAATTTACTTTTGCAACACTGAGGGTCGAATACCAGTGAGCTACATCCGCAGTCCACAGCCTTTTTTTTTTTTTTTTTTCGTTTGGGACAGCGGCTCACTCAGTTGCCCAGTCTAGACTCGAACTTGGTATATTCTTGCCTAGCCTCCAGAGTCTATGGGATTATAGGTATGCACCACTCCACCGGGTTTAGCATTTAGTTTATAAAACGTGAATTTGATTCAACTCTCTTAATAATGTATTGCATATAATACAGATTCCCCCTCTCCCCTACCCCCGCTATTGGAGTTAGAACCCAGGGGCATGAACCTCTAAGCTACACCACCAGCCCTATTTTTTATTCTTTTTAAATTTTTTTATTATTTATTAATTAATTATTTTGCGGTACTAGGGTTGGAACGCAGGGACATTCTACCTCAGAACTACACCCCCAGCCCTATTTTATATTCTTTGTTTTGAAACAGGGTCTCACTAAATTGTGGGGGCCTCACTAAGTAGCTGAGGCTGGTTGTGAACATGTAATCTTCCTGCCTCGACCTCCCAATTACTGTGATTATAAGCATGTGCCACCACACCTGGCTTTAATGCAGATTTGAAAGATGCGCCTTTGTTTGCATTTGATTGTACCATTCTATAACTATTCTACCAAAGTATCTCTAATGAGAGACCAGAAATAAGGGCCTTTTAGAGCAAATTTGCAGCAGCACCACGCATTTCATTTTAAAAGGTCATATGAATTTGGGCTAACATGTCAGTATATAGCTATTTAGTTTCTTGTGTGTATGTTTGGGTGGTATGTGTATGTTTGTGTAGTGTGTGTGTGTGTTAGTTACTTAAGATTGAACCCAGGAATATTCTACTACTGAGCTACACCACCAGCCCTTTTTTGTTTTGAAACAGTCTCTGTTATGGAGGGCCTCACTAAGTTGCTGAGGCTGGCTGCGAACTTGTGATCCTTCTATCTCAGCCTCCTACGTACTTGGATTACAAGTATATGCCAACACACTTGTCCTGTGTGTGTGATTTTAAAATTAAGATGTTGCCAAGGTTGTAATCCCAGATCCTTGAGACAGAAGGATCATAGGTTCATGGCCAGCCTCAGCAACTTAGTGAGAACCTGTTTCAAAATAAAGGATGAAATAGGGCTGGAGTGGTAGCTCAGAGGTAGAATGCGCTTAAATTCAATCTCTAGTACCACAAAATAAAATAAATAAATAAAAATTAAAATATTAAAGCATGTAAAGCTGATGATGATGATGACTTCAACAGTCTTCCTGGGAGGAGGTATATTGGGCTCAACTAAGAACACAGCATAAGCAAGTGCAAATTTATAAGCAAAAAGGAAGTGGGAGCAGGCATGGTGGTGCATGCTTGTAATCCCAGTTCTTGGGAGGCTGAGACCGGTTGATCTGGGCTCACAGCCAACCTCAGCTACTTAGTGAGGCCCTACCCAACTTAGTGAGACTCTGTTTAAAAATAAAGAATAAAAAATAGGTAAGTGGTATCAGATATGGGGGTGAGGGGTGGGGCAGATATTCAAGATGAGGGATTCTTGCTACACTGAGTTAGCAAGTCTCTTTGTGAAAACTGGATTTTACAATGAAGTATACAGATAGTCCCAGGAGAAGGTTCCAGATCCCAGAGAAAGCACAGATTCTTTGTCAATGTGAGGATTTTTTTTTGTTTTAATTGGGTGCATTATAATTTTACATCAAATTGGGGTACAGAGTGTCAGAAAATATATGCACACAACTCTTTTGCCCTCCCCACTGGGTACCCCTTTCCACCATCAGCCTTACCCCACAAGTCTTCCAGATTGCAACTGGCAATTTTGTATACATTTACGGCATTATTTATACTATTGTATTCTTTTAATTTTTTTGCAGTACTGGGGATTGAACCCAGGGTCGTTCTACCTCTGAGCTATATCCCCAGCCCTATTTTTTATTCTTTATTTTGAAACAGGGCCTCACTAAGTTGTAGAGGGCCTCACTAGGTAGCTGAGGCTGGCTGCAAACCCGGATCCTCCGGTCTCAGCTTCCCAAATGCTGGGATTACAAGTGTGCACCACCACCCCCGGCTTACTATTGTCTTCGACTTAGTCCCTCCCTCCCTTTCCTAATCACTCTTGGTCACTCCCCTGGAGTCTCTGCTCCTCTGTCTGATGTTATCTTTATTGCCAGATATCTCTCTAGCTCCCACATATAAGAGGAAACACACATCTACTCCTTCTTTGGGACTGGCTGTACTCAGTATAATATTCTAGAGTTCCATCCATTTTTTGGCAAATGGTGTGATTTTATTCCTTACCTCTGAGTAGAATTCCATTATATATATATATATATATATATATATATATATATATATATATATGATTTTATAACTTTAAGATTATATATATATAATATATATATATTATATATTATATATATATAATCTTAAAGTTTTGTGACCCATTCATCTGTTGATGGACAATTATGCTGTGCTATGAACATGAATATGCAAGAATCATAATATTCTGATTTCATTTCCTCTGAGAAGATGCCCAGGCGCGCAACCTCTAGGTCATATGGTAGGTCCTTCCCCAATCTTCTGAGAAACCTGCTCACTGATCTCCATAGTGGCTGTGCTAGTTTGCAGTCCCACCAGTAGTATAAGAAGGTTTCTATTTCCCCATATCTTCACCAGCGTTTATGATTTGTGTTCTTGATGATTACCATCCAAACTGGAAAACGAATAACCCAATTATAAATGGGCAACCGACCTGAACAGACTTTAAAAAAAATCCAATGGCCAGCAATTATTTGAAAATATGTTCACCATCTTTAGCAACCAGAAATGTAAATTGAATTTTTATTTGTTGTGTGGTATTGGGGATCAAACCCAGAGCCTTGTGTATGCTGGGCAAGCGCTCTCTCTCTCTCCCCCATATGCCACCCCCCCCTTTTTTTTCAGAACTGGGGACTGAACTCAGGGGCTTTCTACCTCCGAGCTATACCCCCAGCCCTATTTTTTATTCTTTATTTTGAAACAGGGTCTCACTAAGTTGTGGAGTGCCTCACTAGGTAGCTGAGGCTGGCCGAGAACAGGAATCCTCCGGTCTCAGCCTCCCAAATGCTGGGATTAAAAGTGTGTGCCACCACGCCCAGCTCCAAAAAAAACTTCTTCTTATGCCATGCTTCCTCTTTTCAAGAGAATACAAAGCACATTTTACATGACTTCCACATTTATATATCTGTGTGTGCAGATGAGTGGGTGGGTTGCCATGGTGTTTGAATCTAGGGATGCTCTATCAGTAAACTACATCCCCAGCTCGTTTTTAATTTATTTATTTATTTATTTATTTATTGCGGTACTGGGAATTGAACTCAGGGGCATTCTACCTCCAAGCTATACCCCCAGCCCTATTTTTTATTCTTTATTTTGAAACAGGGTCTCACTAAGTTGCAGAGTGCCTCACTAGATAGCTGAGGCTGGCCTCGAACCCGGATCCTCTGGTCTCAGCCTCTCAAATACTGGGATTACAAGCGTGTGCCACCACGCCCGGCTTATATTTAATTTTGAAATAGGATCTAGTTAAGTTTCCCAGGCTGGTTTCCTGTCTCAGGCTCCCAAGTAATGGGATTACAGGCATGTGCCACCATGACCCTCCCATACATTCTTCTTTGAAAGAGAAATATATTTAGATATATTGCGATTCTCAAAAACTGAGCATAAAGTAGTGTAATTGTGTGTGTGTGTGTGTGTGTGTGTGTGTGTGTGTGTGTGTGTGTGGTATTGGGGATTGAACTCAGGGGCATTCTACATCTGAGCTAAACCCCCAGCCCTATTTTTCCTTCTTTATTTTGAAACAGGCTCTCACTAAGTTGGGGAGGGAATCACTAGGTAGCTGAGGCTGGCTGCGAATGGAATCCTCTGGTCTCAGCCTCCCAAATGCTGGGATTACAAGCATGCACCACCACACCAGGGTAAAGTAGTGTAATTTAAAAAGTTGAAATTCCCCGAACGTTAACCTTCACCAGAATTTCCTCCACAGATTTTGCTGCCCCTTTCACCAGACTCTGAGGGAACTTTCTTTTATCTAAGTAGAATGTTGAGTGTACAAAGCATTTTAACCTTCAACCTCCATTTGCATGGACCCTACCACCTCTTCTTTTGTAGTGTGTTTGTGTGTGTAGAGGGTACTGGGGTTAAACCTACGGGTATTCTACCTCCAATCTACACCCTCAGACCTTTTCACATTACTAATTTTTTGTGGATACTTCTGATTAAACCCAGGGTCTCATGCATACTGAGCAAATGCTCAACCACTGAGCCACACTCCCAGGTCTTATTTTTTGGTTTTGTTTTGAAACGGGGTCTCACAACATTGCTAAGATTGCTGAGGGTCTTCCTATGTTGCTGTGGCTGTTCTCAAACCTGTGATCCTCTTGTCTCAGCTACTTAAGTACTGGGATTATAGGTATATACCACCACACCAAGCTTTGTTATAGTTTCTTAAAAAATTGTTCTTAAGCAGAAACATTTTTCATATTGCTCAGGGAGTTATAATTTTATTTGTATTTTCACTTTTTTGATATTTGCTCTTCAGTTGTTCTGCTTAACTCTACCCCTCTGGCCAAACAGTTGTTCTCTTACTTGGATGTGCCTTAGCTTCACCTTGGGACTTGATAGAATCCTGAGGACATCCTGTAACCTTAGGGTTCTAATGCACAAGTTCTAGTTTGGGACTTCAGAATTTTCATTTCGAGCAAGTGCCGGGATTGATCTGAGGACCACACTGAACAAAAGAATAACCTGACTGCTAGAATTAGGATTGCCTAACCTTCAGTAGAAAAGATCTCTGTACCAAATCTGAAAAGAGACCAGAGCTGAATTTCAGTTTCAATATGTGAATAAGCATTCTTCCTGTTTTGTTTTGTTTTTGCAGCATTAGGGATTGAACACAGGGGCATTGTACCTCTGAGCTATGCCCCCAGTCCTATTTTTATTCTTTATTTTGAAAAAGAATCTAACTAAGTTGCAGGGGGCCTCACTAAGTACCTGTGGCTGGCCATGAACCTGTGATTCTCCTGTCTCAGCCTCCCAAGTACTGGGATTACAAGAATGTACCACCATGCCTGGCTGAATAAGTGTTTCATATACTTAAATTCCCTCAAAGGCTGGGGGGTTGGGGTGAGGAGGTTAGATAGAGTCTTTTTTTTTTCGGTACTGGGGATTGAACTCAATACCTCTACCTCTGAGCTACACCTCCAGCCCTATTTTTTACTCTTTATTTTAAAACAGGGTCTCCCTAAGTTGTGGAGTGCCTCAATAGGTAACTGAGGCTGGCCGCGAACCCGGATCCTCAGGTCTCAGCCTCCCAAATGCTGGGATTACAAGCATGCGCCACCACGCCCGACTAGATAGAGTCTTAAACTCACCTGCAGACCAGTTAAATAAGAACCCACTGTGATTCATGTTTGAGAATCACTGAATTAGATCTCCCCCCAGATCTCAAATGACAGAAGCAAAACTCAGGTCAGAGCACCTTTGGATAGTTAACACGTTGAGGCTGTGTTCTCAGTCAGCTGCTATTCAAGATTTGTTCTGGAGAGTTACTCAGGTGTGATACCCTTTCATGCAGGCAATGAATTAAAGAGCATGCCCTTAGCTGGGTGTGGTGGGGAACACGTGTAATTCCAGTACTTGGAAGGCTGAGACCAGCTTTGAGACCAGCTTCAGCAACTTAGCAAGATCCCTTAGCAACTTAGCTAAAGGATCCTGTTTCAATATAAAAAAAATAATAAAATAGGGGTGGGGATTAGCTCAGAGACAGAATGCCCCTGGGAGCATATTTTTGGCTTTGGGGTATATTTTAGCAGTAACTGTTTGCCACTTGGGTTCAATCCCCAGCACTGCAAATAAGTTAATTAATTGATACTATTTCCTAGAGTTTTTCTATTTTTCCCCTTGCCAACTCACAACAGCTAACTAATGAGATATGTCATCATTTTCCTGGGGGGGATACTCAAAAGTTTTGGAAGTTAAGTAGGTCCAAAGACAGTCACAATATCCTATGCACCTAGTTTCTTCTGACAGGTTCATCTTAATACAGGACCAGATCTGTCTCACCGAGAATTCGTGGAACTGAAACTTCAGGTTCAGCATTGTGAAAGCATGAGACACAGCTGTGTTTAAGAAGACTGACATTTAAGCAGGTGAGTAGTGTTTGCTTAAGACTCAATCAGGTGCATGCTTTTATTGCCTGATAAACGTTTTTTGAGAAGTTCCTCCTAGGAAGTGTTCCTGCAGAGTCGACTTCTGAATCATGTCTGCCCGCACTCTGAAAGGATGTCTTCCTCCTATTAATACAAGGAGAACCCAACTTGTTTTCCAGGTAAAAGTAGGGACAACCGTGGTATAGAACCCTACAACAGTGTGGTTCTTTGTAATCCAATCAAGAAGCAGGATCCGTTTCTCTAAGCTATGGTTGTGTTCAGAGGAGTCCAGCCAGAGAGAAGAGCTGGTAAATGACCTCATATTTGGCCCAAGCCTGTCATTAATTCGTAACTGAGGTGCAGGGCCTACTTCTTGTTTTGCATTTGCCAGTCAAATGGTCACTGCTGAAGAGGAGGAGGGTACATCTTGTTGGCCAAGTCATTGATCTTTTGAACACAGCACAGGATTGTAGAGATTGAATATAACAGAGAAAGTAAATATTCCTAGTATTTGGCAGCATCTATTAGTTATTCCACATCAGCCTCTGTTCTGGCTTTCCATGGAATGTTGTATTTGATTTTATCATACTTTATTTCATTTTACGTTTTTATGTTACTGGGGATTGCACCCAAGAACTTCCTACCTCTGAGCTACACACTAAGCCTTATTTTTGTTTTTTACTTTGAAACAGGGTCTCCCTAAGTTACTGAGTATCTTGCTAAGTTGCTGAGGCTGGCCTCAAACCTGTAATCCCCCTGTCTCAACCTCTCAAGTACTGAGTTTACAGTCATACATCCTGACATCCGGCTGAATGTTGTATTTTATAGAAGAGAAAAATTGCATACAAAAAGCCTAAGGGAGTGGGGGATGGGGCTCAGTGGTAGTCTGCCTGTACAACGTGCACAAGGCCCAGGGTTGGATCTCTAGCAACACACACACACAGAATAAGGCTTATTCAGACAGAGCTGGAGTAGCAGGTGCTCACAATCTAAATCTTATTTAAGCCGGGTGTAGTGGCGCATGCTTGTAATCCCAGCATTTGGGAGGCTGAGACTGGAGGATCCAAGTTCGCGGCCAGCCTCAGCTACCTAGTGAGGCACTCCGCAAAATACTTGAATATTCAAATATTTGAATATTTGAATATTTTTGTATTCAAAATAAAGAATACAAAATAGGACTGGGGGTATAACTTGGAGGTATAATGCCCCTGAGTTCAATTCCCAGTACTGCAAAAAAAAAAACAAAAAAAAAAAACCCTAAATTTTATGTAAACATTTCACTGATGGAAACCCAGAAATTTCAGGTATACTATCTAAAGCCCAGACCTTGTTTTAAACTGTTAATTTTTTTAAAAAATGTATTGTGACTTATATATAGAGGAAATCACAGAAATCATTGTGCCTCTTTACAAATACATAAAGGTAATATCTAAATTAAGAAGTAGATGTTAGATGTCCCTTGGATATCTGAAAACTACTGGTATCCTTTCCCTCCTCTACCAACAGAATAATCCTCCTTGCTGATGTTTATAGTTTGGGTCCTTCTGATTACATATTAAAGCACTAAGAATACAAATTATATAGCTTCACTTGTTCTTAACTGTATGTTATTTTGTCTTTTTCACTTAATATATTTTCTTTGTGTGTAGGTGTGGTACTGAGGATTCAACCCAGGGGCCTTCTACCTCCAAGCTAAAACCCGAGGTCCCCCTTTTTTTGTGGTACTGGAGACTGAACCCAGAGATATTCTACCTCTGAGCTGCACCCCTACCCCTATTTTTAATTCTTTATTTTGAAACAGGGTTTTCCTAAGTTGTGGAGGGCCACACTAACTAGCTGAGGTTGACTGCTAACCTATAATCCTCCTGTCTCAGCCTCCCAAGTACTAGGATTAGAAGTGTGCACCACCACACCCAGGTCCCCAGCCCCTTTTATTTTTTATTTTGAAACAGGGTCTTGCTAGGTTGCTGAGTCTTGCTAGGTTGCTGAGTCTTGCTACACTGCTGAGCCTGTCCTCGAACCTGCAGTCTTCCTGTTTCAGCTTCCCAAGTATTAGGATTATAGATGTGCACCACCATACTCAGCCAAAGATTATATTTTCAATATTTATCCATGATGTGTATAAATCTACTTTATTTGCGATGTATAAAATGTTCGATCACTTTGTATGCATATGTAATATGTATCTCATTACATAAGCATATAATGTGTGAATATCAGCAATGTATATATATCATGTATTTATAATATATACATGTGAATATCAGCAATGCACTTACATCATATTTATTCAATAGAAAGTAGATCGTCTCTATGCCTGCTGATTCGGCCATATCTAATCAGTTGTTATTGCCAACACTACAGCCATGAGTATGTATGCGTATCCTGATTTAAGTTCCCATATCTCAAGGGTCAGCACCTGGGAGTAGAACTGATTGCTCATGGGAGTGTTGATTATAATAAACACTTAGGAAAACTATATACTATTACCTAAAAACTATACTATACCTACAAAACTATTGATGTCCCTTACATACCAGTCACTCTGCTCTGCAGTATAGGCTACAGAAAATTATATGCACAGTTCATAAAATGCCACATGCTTAATTTATTTTGGAGGGACTGGGGATTAAGCTCAGGGTGTTCTCTTGGGCCAACCATGGCAACTAGCAATACACTATCTCTAAATAAAAATAAAAAAGGTCTGGGGATATAGTTCAGTGGTGAAGCACCCCTGGATTCAGTTCTCAGTACATCCTTCCCCCCATTTTTTTTTGTAGTCTTGCTTAAGCCTCTTGAGTCACTGGAATTATAAGTGTGTACCTACCTGGTGGTAAATCTCTTCTTAGGGATTTCAGTTTGATAGTAGTTAGATTTTTGTTTCAAAGTGGGTTTATTTGCAATATAGATAAAAATGCTGGTAGAGGGAATATGCTTTGTGTTAAAGGGTCTCTCTCTCTCTCTCTGAAATCTTCCTTGGAGGCTTCCTGAAGGTGGTGCTGTGCAAGTTGTGACCAGAAAGACCAAGGAGATTTCCAGATAAAGGTAAGAGCCTAAGTCGACATTTATATGTAACAGGACCATGGAGAGGTAAGAAGTGTTACTGTCTTGAATATGATGTGGGAAGCATTTTGTAGACAAGGTAGGGAAGACAGAGGAGCTGGAATGTAGATTACTTGACCTATATGTATCATCTCAGGCATGTTTGCTATTTGGAGCAAACTGCAATCAAAGGAAGTTTGAACAGGAACCTTTTTTGTGGTGCTGGGGATTGAACCCAGGGCCTTGTGCATGCTAAGCACACACTCTGCCAGGGAGGGATACCTCCATCCCTAGGTGAACCCTAAGACCAGTAGAGGCTGAAAAGTTGACCTAAAAAGGTTGGGCACTGGAATGGCCTTTCTGCTACTTGAAAATGTGAACTACAGTGTTCACTCTTTGGGGCTAGTCAGAGAAGAATCAAGAATTGAATTATACCATTCTCTCTCCCTTTTGTACCTGCTGTTTAGCATACAGAGTCGGGAACCAAGTGTAGCCTCTTAGTAAATTTGAGGAAACCCAGATTATTGATATCTGTGAGGGTGGTGATGTGAGGTGTGAGGAGATTGGGAACTAGAGTCTTAGCAAGAAAGGAAGGAGATCAACCCAGTGTGGTGGCACATGCTTGTAATCCCAGTACTTGGGAGGCTAAGACAGAAGGATCTGGTTCGAGGTCAGTCTCAGCTACTTAGGTCCTCTGCAACTTAGACCCTGTTTCAAAATAAAGAATAAAAAATAGGACTGAGGGTGTAGGTCAGAGGTAGAATGCCCCTGGGTTCAATCCCTAGTACCACACACACACACACACAAAGGAATGAGATCTGAAAAAGTTAAAAAAATGTGAAGACGGGCATGGTGGCACATGATTGTAATCCCAGTAGTTGGGAGGCAGCCTCAGCTACCTAGTGAGGCCCTCCGCAACTTAGTGAGACCCTGTTTCAAAATAAAGAATAAAAAATGGGACTAAGGGTGTAGCTCAGAGGCAGAATGTCCCTGGGTTCAATCCCCAGTACCGAAGAAAAAAAAAAAAAAGAGTGAACTAATGGGCAAGTGATGGATGTAGTCAAAAGAGTGGAGACCAAAGAAATAGTTTACTTAAAAAAAAAATCAAGTACTGGGGATTGAATTCAAGGCCTCCATCATGCTAAGTAGGCACTCTACCATGGAGTTACAACCCCAGCCCTTTACTTATTTTTAGTTATTAACAAAATTCATTATAGATTATAATTATTTATAAAATACATTTATTTAAAGTAATGACCAGAACAAAAAATATCTCACTGGAAGTGTATACTATAATGACATTTTTTTGTGTGTATGTGGTACTGGGAATGGAACCCAAGGGCATTCTATCTCCGAGTTATACCCTCAGCCCTATTTTTTATTCTTTATTTTGAAACTGGGTCTTACTAAGTTTTGGAGGGCCTAAGTATCTCAAGCTGACCACGAAGCTACAATCTTCCTGTCTCAGCCCCGCAAGTACTAGTGTTACCACATATATGACGTTATGCCTGGCTATATTGGCATATTTTAATATTTAAATGGTCCTTCATCTTGATTTTCATTAATCTAATATATACTGTACAGAATGTTTTTATAAAATACACATTACATAAAATTAATCATTTTAACAATTTTTTTGGTGGGGATTAAATCCAGAGGCATTCTACCTTCAAGCTATACCCCGAGCCCTATTTTATTTCTTATTTGGAAACAGGGTCTTGCTAGGTTGGTGAGAGTATCACTACTTGCTGAGGCTCTCGATTAGAAATAATTCTGGGCTGTGTGTGGTGGTGCATGCTTTGTAATCCTACTAGTTGGGAGACTGAGACAGGAGGATCACAGGTTTGAAGCCAGACTCAGTATTTCAATGAGGCTATGGGCAACTTAGTGTGACCCTGTTTCCGATACAAAATAAAAGGTCACCTTCTTTACTCATCTAAGGTTTCTGCTTCTTTGTCTAGAGTCCTTCCTGAGGGAGATGGGGGGTGGAGAGAGACATGATGCACCTGATGTACATTCACATATCAAAGACAGTCACTAAGCTGAACACTAGGAGGGGGAGGGAATGGGGTGGGAATTGGGGAAGGGCTAAATGAGTGATGTGTGCATGTATGCCTCTACCATCCTGTACCTCATAGTGATGTGTGATTACAATGCACCAATAAATTAAAATAAACAAGACACCATCTCCTTAAAAAGATAAATGGGTCTAGGAATGCAGCCCAGTGATAGGTGGCCCTGGGTTTCATTCCCAGTACCACAAAAAATAAGTGAATTTGTCAGGCTTTGTGCTGTAGGGATGGTTTCTAGAGACTGAATACTTGGCCTGGATGGTTGAGACAGGGAAAATATCTCTTGAAAGTTAAATGAGGAAGTGGCTGGGGCCTGAGGTTGGGATTGTTGAGTTTGCATCTGAAAGACATGCTCACAGCCAAGGGGCTACCCTTACTATGAATCAGCTGGCCTTGGGAGGGATAGTCTCCTAGGCTTTGTAAAACGACTACATGTTGGAGCATCAGAAATATAGAAATACACTTAATATCATTGGACTTGTGCTGAATAAATACAAAATAGGCAAATGTAGAAACTAAGAAAACAAACAAAACACAATCATTGAAAATATTTTTTTGTTTGTTTGTTTTTTTGCGGTACTGGGGATTGAACTCAGGGGCATTTTACCTCCGCGCTATACTCCCAGCCCTATTTTTTATTCTTTATTTTGAAACTGAGTCTCACTAAGTTGCGGAGTGCCTCACTAGGTAGCTGAGGCTGGCCACGAACCCGGATCCTCCGGTCTCAGCCTCCCGAATGCTGGGATTACAAGTGTGCGCCACCACGCCCGTCTTGAAAATATTTTTTGAGGAAACATACTTTTTTTTTTTTTTAATACTGGCGGCACAATTTTACATTTCCACCACAACTGCACAAGGTTTTTATATTCTTTATATCCTCCTTAACATGTATATTTTGTGGTCTTATTTTGGTGTGTCTGTGTTTTTTGTTTCGCTTTTCTGGTGGTATTAGGTGTGGAACCCTGGGGCATTCCACCTCCGGGCTATACTCCCAACCCTATTTTTTTATTTTGAAACAGGGTCTCATTAAGTTCCCAAGGGCCTCACTAATTGCTGAGGCTGGCTTCAAACCTGTGATCATCCTATCTCAACTCGCCAAGTACTGGGATTACAAGCATGCCCCACCAAGCCCAGCTTTGTGTGTGTGTGTGTGTGTTTGTTTAATAATAGCCACTCTAATGTATAAAGTGCTATCTCATGGTTTTTTCTTTCTTTTTTTTTTTTTTGTGGTACTGAGAAACTGAGAATTGAACCCAGGGACATTCTACCTCTGAGATACTCCCCCAGCCCTATTTTTTAAAAATTTGGAAACGAGGTTTCCCTAAATTACTAACAGCCTCAATAATTTGCTCAAGCTGGCCTTGAACTTGGGATTCTCTTATCTCAGCCTCTCAGGTGCTGGAATTATAGGCATGCACCACCACACCCGGCTATAGTTTTTGTTTCCATTTTCTGAATAATTAGTGATGTTTAATATATTTCCATGTGCATCTTGACTATTTGTATATCTTTTTTTTTTTTTTTTTTTTTTTTTTGAAGAACTGAGGATTGAACTCGGGGGCATTCTACCTCCGAGCTATAACCCGAGTCCTATTTTTTATTCTTTATTTTGAAACCAAGTCTCACTAAGTTGCGGAGTGCCTCACTAGGTAGCTGAGGCTGGCCGCAAACCCGGATCCTCTGGTCTCAGCCTCTGGAATGCTGGGATTACAAGGGTGCGCCACCACACCTGGCCATCTTGACTATTTGTGTATCTTTTTTTTTTTTTTTTGCGGTACTGGGGATTGAACTCAGGGGCATTCTACCTCCGAGCTACACCCCCAGCCCTATTTTTTATTCTTTATTTTGAAACAGGGTCTCCCTAAGTTGCGGAGTGCCTCACTAGGTGGCTGAGGCTGGCCACGAACCCGAATCCTCTGGTCTCGGCCTCCCAAATGCTGGGATTACAAGCGTGCGCCACCATGCCCGGCTTATTTGTATATCTTACTTTCTTTGGAGAACTCTATTCAAGTCATTTGCTCATCTCAAATTTTTTCTTTTTGGATACAGAATCTTGCTATGTTGCCCATACTGGCCTCCAACCTTTAGGCTTCCCTCCTCAGTCTCCCAGATAGCTGGAGATACAGATACATACAGATGTACGTCAACACACGTGGCAGGCAGGGTTTTTTGTCTTTGTTTTTGCATTGTAAAATACATACACACACTTATATATACACACATACACATATATTCAGAATATAAACTTATTATCAGATATATGATTTACAAATATTTTTCCCATTCTATAGGCTGTCATTTTGCTCTGCTGATTGTATCCTTAGACACGTTTTAGCTTTGGCGTGCTCCTATTTCTCTTTCCTTAGCTTTCAGTGTCATACCAAAGAAATGATTTCCAATCTAAAACTTTTTTTTTCCAAAAAGTTTTATGGTTTCAGCCATTGTATTTAGGTTCATTTTGAATTAAGTTTTGTATATGTTATAAGGAAGGAGACTGACGACATTCTGTGAATGTGTATGTGTGTGTGTGTGATAGTGGGAATTGAACCCAGGAGCATTCTACCTCTGAGCTACACCCCCAGCTCCATTTTTTTTTTCTTTTGGTACTGGGGATTGAACTCAGGGGCATTCTACCTCCAAACTACACCCCCAGCCCTATTTTTTATTCTTTATTTTGAAACAGAGTCTCACTAAGTTGTGGAGTGCCTCACTAGGTAGCTGAGGCTGGCCACGAACCCGGATCCTCCGGTTTCAGCCTCCCGAATGCTGGGATTACAAGCATGCGCCACCATGCTTGGCTTCCATTTTTTTATTCTTTATTTTGAAACAGGGTCTCACTAAGTTGCTGAGGGCCTCACTAAGTAGCTGAGGCTGGTCGCGAACCCAGATCCTCCCGTCTCAGCCTCCCAAGTACTAGGATTACAAGCGTGTGCCACCATACCTGGCTTTTATTTTTTATTTTGAAACAGGGTCTCACTAATTGTGAAGGACCTCATCAAATTGCTGAGGCTGGCCCTGAATCTGTGATCCTCCTGTCTCAGCCTCCCAGTACTAGGATTACAAGGGTATACGACTTCATTCTTCAACATGTGGGTATGCAATTTTACCAATACCATATGTTGAAAACGTTTTCCTTTCCCCATTGAATGTTTTGCTCTTTTTTTTTTTTTTTTTTGCAGTACTGGAGATGGAACCCAGGGGCATTCTACCTCCGAGCTACACCACCCCCAGCCCTATTTTTTTTAATTCTTTATCTTTGAAACAGTCTCAGGAAGTTGACGAAAGCCTCACTAAATAACTGAGGCTGGCTTCGAACCCAGATTCTCCGGTCTCAGCTTCCCAAGTACTGGGATTACAAATGTGCACCACCATGCCCAGCTGGTTTTGCACTCTTGTTAAAAATTGTTTGGCTTTTTGCGAAAGTTGAGTTCTCCTTATTCTATTCCATTTGTCTATATATCTCACATTAAGTTTAAAAATAGTTTTTAAAGCCTGAGGATATAGCTCAATGGTAGAGTACTTGCTTAACATGCATAAGGCCCTGAGTTAATCCCCAGTAATAGAAAAAAAATTTTAGTCTTTACATTTCAAAATCAGCATAACTAATAGGGTTTGTAGGAATGAATGTAGTGAGGGAAATTGTCAATCCAATAATTCTGACTGGGAATCTCTGGCAATCTTTATGATTGAGACCAAGAGTTTAGGGCAGAAGTCAATAAAATTTGTGTGTGTGTGTGTGTGTGTTTGTGAGAGAGTATTAATTTTAATTAAATCTTAAAATTTTGAGATTAATTGATTTTAAGGATTTGGTTTAAAAGTCCACAGGATGGTAGAGTTTAGTCTGGCAAGACTAAATTTTTCACTTAGGATTTCTATCTGTAGACATGGAGAACTGGAGAGTTGAGTCCGAAGTCCTTCTAGAGGCAGAATTTTTTCTTCCTTGGGAAACCAGTCTGTCTTTTTTTTTTTTTTTTTTTTTTTTGGCGGTACTGGGGATTGAACTCAGAGGCATTCTACCTCCAAGCTATACCCCAGCCCTATTTTTTTATTCTTTATTTTGAAACAGGGTCTCACTAAGTTGCAGAGTGCCTCACTAGGTAGCTGAGGCTGGCCATGAACCGGGATCCTCCCGTCTCAGCCTCCCAAATGCTGGAATTAGCAGTGTGCGCCACCACGCCCAGCTCACAGTCTGTTTTATCTTAAGTGTTTCAACTGATCCAGTGAAGTTCCCCATGTTATGGATGGTAACCTGCTTTCCTCGTGCCAACTTAAATGTTAATGTCACCAAAAAGTACCTCCATAGCAATAACCAACCTGGTGTTTGACCAAATGTCTGGGTACCATGGTGTAGCCAAGTGGATGTGTTGTGGTGAGTCCTCAGTTCAGGAACTCAGGATCTGCAAGGTACTTGGCTAACATGATGGAAAAGAATTTCAGCACATGCTAATCAGACATGGACAGAGGTTTATTTGGGGAAAAGGAAAAAAAAGAAATACACATTCAAGAGAAAATGCAGGCCATCTCAAGATGAGGAAGGCATTTTTGGGAGTTCAGGGCTGTCGTTTTACAGAGGACTTTCGTGAGGGGAGGGCTAGAAGAGGTGTGTGAGGATGATCTCAGTCCAGTAGTCCCCTAGGCAGCTTATGGTGGTCAAGTAGTCCAGTCGGCTCTAGGGTGGATGATCTCAGTCCAGTAGTCCTGAGGCACTTCCTGGTGGTCTGGTGGTTTGGTCAACCTTAGGGTCCTTAGGTTGATTGGGGTCCTCATTACCTGATTGACAGATAAGCTGGAGAGTGTCCTAAATTGTAGGTTTTCCAAAATATCAATGCACAGGGAAATTATACTTCCTTTTAGTTAACTTGAAAGATTTACAGATTTCCCAGGAATTTGGGAGAGTCAGACCTGGGAAAGAGAACTGGTTTGTGTAGTAGAGGCGGAAGCACTTCAGTTCCAGGGGTTTTATATTAAAGTGATATTTTACTTTCCCTTCCTGTCTGTCTCCTTTCTATCTACTTATTTCTTCTATCCTACATAAGATACATAAAATTAAACATCACAAGTTCACCTATTGTCAACATAACTCACACCCAAACCTACTTAACTGTCTTTATTCTCCAAATAAAGACATTAACAAGGTCACACATCACTGTTTTCCTTGATACACGTAACTGAAATACTATGATATAAAGTCAACAATACCTAGCTTTCCATGGGTCTCACTAATACCCAGATTGGCCTTAAACTTGGAATCCTCCTGTCTCAGCCTCCCAATTGCTAGGATTACAAGTTCCCAGCCTAAAGGCATTTTTTTTTTTACTTTTTACATACATATAGAAAATTATTCATTAAAAACCCGGGCGTGGTGGCGCACGCTTGTAATCCCAGCATTTGGGAGGCTGAGACCGTAGGATCCGGGTTCGCGGCCAGCCTCAGCTACCTAGTGAGACACTCCGCAACTTAGTGAGACTCGGTTTCAAAAATAAAGAATAAAAAATAGGGCTGGGGGTGTAGCTCGGAGGTAGAATGCCCCTGAGTTCAATCCCCAGTACCGCAAAAAAAAAAAAAAAAAAAAGAAAATTATTCATTAAAAAAGGTAGGAAGAAATCCTAATGACAATTATAGTCTTGATTTCTATAACTAGGATGTACTCACAGCTGGTATTTTGTAACTACTTGTTACTATCCATTCTGTATTATTTTGCCTTCAGCAAGCTTCTCAGTAACCAGCACTTATTTACTTGTTGCAGTTACCCAAACGTTGATTGATATATTAAATGATTGGGTTGATTGATTGCAGAGCTGGGACCAAATCTGGGGTCTCACACAATCTAGGCAAACTCTGTCTCTGAGCTACAGTCCCAGTCCTTAAACATTACTTCTTGAAACCCATCTGTACTCGTGGCGGAATTGGATTCTTTGAGTTTTTCCTTTACTTTAATCACAGGACTTGTTGATATTAATGGATATCCTAATGGATGTTCCACATATATTTCCTTGTTTTTTTGGGAAGTAGCAGGCCAAGTTTCCTCTTAGTAATCAAGATCAATGATCCCAGTAAGCCTGGTAACTTTTATAACTTTTATTTTTTTGCGGTACTGGGTATTGAACCCAGGGGCATTCTACCTCCGAGCTATACCCTCAGCCCTATTTTTTATTTTGAAACAGGGTCTCACTAAGTTGCAGAGTGACTCACTAGGTAGCTGAGGCTGGCTGCGAACCCCAATTCTCTGGTCTCAGCCTCCCAAATGCTGGGATTACAAGCGTGCACCACCATGCCGGGCTTCTGATAACTTTTTTAATTTTACTATTGATTGAGAAACATGAGGAGCTTAAAGTGGTTGGCTGGTAGTCTTTTTATGTGAATATGTGGTACTGTGGATTGAACCCAGGGACATTCTACACCTGAGATACACCCCAAGACCTTTTTAAGTTTTACACACACACACACACACACACACACACACACACACACACACACACACACACACACACACACAATGAGGATTGAACAAGAGGCATTATATTTCCAAGCTACATCTCCAGCTCTATTTAGTTATGGTTACTGGCGATTGAATACAGGGCCTCATATAGGCTAAGATAGTGCTATACCCCTGAGCATATCACCTAGTCTTCATTTTTTTATTTTAAAACAGGTCTCTCTAGGTTGCTGAGAGTCTTGCTGTATTGCCATAGTTGTCCTCCGACCTGTGATCCTGTCTCAGCCACTCAATCTCACCATACTCAGATTTCTTATTTCTTTTTAAAAATGTGTTTGTTTTTGTGTTCATTGTACTGGGGATTGAACCCATGTATGCCTATAATCCTAGATAATCAGAAGGCTGATGCAGGAGAGACCAACTGAATAATGCAGTGGAACTCTGTCTCAAAATAAATGTTAATTTTGAAAGGGATGGCAAATTTTAGTGGTGACCTAGCATACGTGAGGCTTTGGATTTAGACTTCAGGAACTTGGGTCCAGATTCCAAGTACTCTAATCACAGACCTGTTCCACTGGACCCAGGTCAGCATAAGGTTTTCAAGATTCAACCACGTGGTCCCAAGAGCCACTACCTCATTTATTTTATGGCTGCATAATATCGCGTTATGTGGCTATACCATACCATATTTTGTTCATCCTCTCAACAGCTGATGGGGAGGTTAATTGTTACCACTATTTGAGTATTGTGAACAACACTGCTATGATAATTCAGAGACATGTTTCGCCTAGATGTATGCTTTCATTTCATTTGGAGTTACATTTATAAATAGAATGGTAGCTATCACGGAAACTTAATGGATAATATTTTTAGGCCTGGCAAAGCTGTTTTCCAAAGTAACCACATTGTTTTCCATTCCTTGTAACAGCTGTAGTGGCTCAAATTTCTCCAACTCCTCCACAACACTTGTCTTTCTCTGTGTGTGTTTGGGCTTGAACCCAATCACTTATGTGTGCTAGGCAACCACTCTTACCACTGAGTTATATCCCAGCCTGTTTTTTCTTATATTTTTAGTACTAGGAATGAAAGCCAAGGTTTTTTTTTTTTTTTTTTTTTTTTTTTGCGGTACTGGGGATTGAACTCAGGGGCATTCTACCTCCGAGCTATACTCCCAGCCCTATTTTTTATTCTTTATTTTGAAACTGAGTCTCACTAAGTTACAGAGTGCCTCACTAGGTAGCTGAGGCTGGCCGCGAACCTGGATCCTCCGGCCTCAGCCTCCCGAATGCTGGGATTACAAGCGTACGCCACCACGCCCGGCTGAAAGCCAAGGTTTTGCAGATGCTAAATATCTGCCCCACCAACCAGTCTACACCTCCAGCCCCTGTATTCTCTTTCTGATTACAGTCCTAAGTGGCTTCTCAGTGTGCTTTTTGGTTGGATTTCCCTAATGCCATGGTGGTGAGGATCTTTTCATGTGCTGATTGGGTATTTGTAAAACTTTTATTTTATTTATTTTTTTTGCAGTACTGGGGATTGAACTCAGAGGCATTCGACCTCCGAGCTATACCCCCAGCCCTATTTTTTATTCTTTATTTTGAAACAGGGTCTCACTAAGTTGCGGAGTGTCTCACTAGGTAGCTGAGGCTGGCCTCGAACCCGGATCCTCCGGTCTCAGCCTCCCAAATTCTGGGATTACAAGCATGCGCCACCACACCCAGCTCTTTTTTTTTATTCAACTGTCTAATTAAATTATTTGGACATTTAACATTTTAGGACGGTCTTTTGGAGTTTTAGGACTTCTTTGCATATTCTGGATACTACATACACTCTTATCAGCTTTATGAGTGAAAACTATTTTTTCCCATTCCATTTTTTGTCTTTTTACTTTTTGCAAAATCTCTTATGCAATTGTGATAAAATCCAATTTATTATTTTCGTTGCCTTGTGTTTTAAGTGTCATGTCTGAGAAACTATGTGACAATCCAGGGTCTACAAACATTTTTTTTTCTAAATTACTTATATCGTAAACTCCTTAGGTATGATCCATTTTAGGCTTTTTTTTAAATTGGTGCATTGTAATTATACATCTTAGGTTCAGAGTGGTAAATACATACATGTATGCAGCATTCCGCTCCCCCCATAGTCTTTATAGGGATACAAATAACTTCAGGTTTGAACAAAGGATTAACCCTATCATCAGATCTCTCCTTTCAACTCTCTCCTCCCCCTTCTCACTTTTTCTCCCCTCCCCCTTCTTACTCCTTCTCCCCTCCCCCACCCCCTACTGTCTTCCCTTATTATATGAGGTCTTCTTTTTTCACAGTTTCTCAATAGCTTACACATGAGTGAAAACATATGGTCTTTTGCTTTCTGTGACTCACTAATCTTATGTAACTGAATATTTTATGTGATTGTTTGGTGGTTGGTCAGTTTTTGCAGATTCTCCAATGTCAATTATTTAGAAAAGGGTTTTGTCTGAATCAGGCTAGTGAACTGATGTACGCTATTCTAAGTACATGAGTGAGCTAAAAGGAGGTTCTCTCAAATTTGTAAGGCCCAGGACACCCAGAATGCTGTGGCATCCAAAGCACTTTTTTTGTGGTGTAGGGCATGTATACAGGCAAGCAGTTTACCACTGAGTGAAAGCCCTAGCTTGAAAGCCTACTCTCTCTTTTTTTTTTTAAATTTTCATCTTTTCAGCACCATTGTATTGTTTACATATGCATAAACTTATTTAGCCTGTTTTCGGAGTCCCAGTATGTAATTTATTATAGTAAAACTTGATATTGATATGTCTCTGCATACTTGTTTTAATCTAGGATCTTAAACTGCACAGGAATTTTGTGGAGTAGAAATGGTATTTCAACTATTAAATCAGCAGTAGTCTACCCCTACTCAAAGTTCTTTCATATGCATAACAGAGAACAGCTAAAAGAATGTAAGCTATCATGCAAATGAAGCACCAGGATTTTTGCATAACTTCTTACTCTTAACATCGTCTTTTCCAAAACTACACAAATATCTAAATTTTAGAGTTAAGGATGTACTGTAAATCTACAGACAGGATATTATTATGTCAAAAGTCATATATTTATTTGATAATTGTTGCTTACTTCCTTCATTACAGCTATCATTTATTAGCAAAAATCTGAATGTATCCATGTTTAATAGGCAAGAAAAACTATTGAATTTCAGATTTTAGAGATCTAAATCCAGTTTTATAAGTAAATATCCAATTTTCTTTTTGAAAAGTTGGAATTAGTTTCTTTTGGGGGGGGGAGTGAATAATTATCACAATATGCAATGAAATGTAGAAAGCGTAAGATGGGAAAACAGTTCCCACCAAATCTGAACAATATAGGATCTTTTAAAAGATAGAGATATTTTCATCTGGATAGTGTTTGAAGTGCTGGCATATTTGCGTTATTGTAGCTTGATTTACCTTTTCCAAATCAGCTTTTTGTGTACTGCATAGAGGAAATCCTGAGGGTGATTGTAGATTAGGATTATTTGCCTAGTGGCTCCTGCGCAGGCTTCTTATTGAATACAAATGATTTCCTATTTTACACATATTTAAAAATAGATAGAAATATCCATTAACTAGGTGGATGTATTTTTCATAGTCCCTCTTTTAAAGTCACCAGTAGGGGTTTGATGATTCCCCCTCCTGTCATTCTGCAGGGAGGGGGAACGAGACCCCTGCACTGCGGCAAACAGGGGCGCATGCGCAACTCCAGGGCGCTGGCGCACATGCGCAGTTCAGGGCATTCGCTCAGTCTGAGCCGGGTGCGTCCTTTGCAGAGCTGACTCTGGAGATGCCCAGCGCCTTGGCCTGAGCAGCTGTCAGCGACGCGATGGAGCGAGCAAGGTCAGCGGCGCCGGGGGCTTCCCTCGGCCTGGGGGACATGCCTCACGGCCCATCGGATACTCCAAATGCATGCGACTGTATGTCTTGCATGAATTCCGGGCCACAAGCCCTTTGTTCCATAGAGCTGGGGACGCTTTTGACAGCTAACGCGTTTTGCACCTGTTGCGTCCTGGCTGCATAGGCCGCATCCGGCCATGGGCCTTTTCGTGCCGTGACAGGCCCTTTCACGGGTGGGCTTTGTCCTTGGCATCAGGGGCCGTCCCGGGCGGATGACAGTGGTGTGAAGGGAGGGTGCGGGTGACTGATGACAGCGGGGCAGAGGAACGCGGCGGCGGGAGGGCCGGCAGCCCCCCTGGGCTGGGGGACAGGGTGTGTCGCGCAAGCGACGGGGTTTGCCGCGGTGACATGTCGCAGTGCCGGGCAGTGGAGGGTCCTTGAATAGGTGACCGCGGCAAGGTCGAGAACGGTGTCGCGGGACGAGCGCAGTGCAGTTTTGGGGACACGCCGCTGTGCGGTTTGAGGAGGGGGGTGCAACGCCACACAGTTGGCGCATTTGGGGGTAGGTCCGGAGATCCGAGCGTGATTTTGAGGGGTGTGCCAAGGTGACCGTTGCACGGCAACATCAAGGTGATGGCTGCGCAGGAGGGGTTGTCAGTTGTCTCGATGGCATGGGGACGGTGGGTCTGGGGGACGGCCGCGGAGAGGGTGCAGCCACGGTTCAGGGCTTTACTCTAGGGTGAATACAAGTTTAGGCCACAAACGATTGTTTGCATGGTCGTGGTGACATTGGGCCCACCAGGTATTTTGACAGGAGGCGAGGCAGGGGGCGGGGCGGGAGGCGCCTCCTGGAGGACTAGGCTCGGAGAGGGTGGGGTTGGGTCCCTTGGGGCGGGCCTGGTGGTGGTGATGGCGCCGGTTTCTGGGGCAACGGGGTGGGTAGGGGCGTGACCTCTGCGGTGTGGAAGTCTAGGCTTCGACAAGGGGTCGGCCGACCCGGAGACCTTAGTGTGAAGGAAAGATCATTTCTTTGGTGATCTTTGGCAGTGGTGCAGGTTGCCTCTCGTTACTGTACGTTTCGTTCTTAAAGCTCCCCAGCCCATCCAATGAAGCCACGGTTGCAGAAATAGCTCTTATTTTTTGTCTTATTTTGTTTCTCTATGATCCCTCCCTATCATGGCCATTATGTAAAAGAGAGAAATGGCGTGCCCAACTTGCTCTCACGCCTATTCTTACAGTTGTGCAAGGCGATACCATAGAGGCGTTTTTATTTTTATTTTTTTTAAATTGATTTTCCGGACGTTTGGAATCAAGCCTTCAAAGGCAATCTCAGGATGGCAAGGTGGTCGCGGTTCGTGTCACCGCCCTTTTGCGGCTCCCCAAAGATGGCCGCTACCGCAGAGGCACAAGTCTGCGCAGGCGCGGCAGGTGGGGGACAGGCACCCCCTCCTCATGACACTGCAGTGGGGAGGGGGCCTGCATCCTCGCCAGAGGGGGCACGGTGCGTGCCGCACGCCGTGGGGTTTGCCGCGGCAGGTAGAAGACGGCCGGCCCCCTCCCAAATACGCAGAGGGTGGGCATGGCGTCTTGCAGCCCCTCTGGGCTGGGGACCATGCGCGCCGCACGCCGTGGGGTCTGCGGCAGCAGGTGGAGGGCGGCCGCCCCCTCCTCGCAGTATCACAGCGGGGGGAGGGCTGATGGCCGCACCGGGCTGGGGTCCCTGCGTGCCTTGCGCGCATTGGGTTGCATGATGGCGGGTGGAGGGCGGCCACCCCCTGCTCAGCACCGCAGCGGCTGAGGGGCGTGTGTGCCGTGCACATTGGGGATTGCCGCGGCAGGTGGGCTTTGCCGCCCCCTCCTGGCGGTACCGCAGTTGGGGTTCCTGCAGCGGTTAGCTGCCGCAAGTGGGGGGCGGTTGCCCCCTCCTCACTGTGCAGAAGTACAGGAGGGCTTGCAGGTTCTCCGGGCGGGGCCGGGTGCTTGCCGCGCGCACTTGCGCTAGGAGGTTCGTCACCGCGGGTGGGCGGCGGCCGCCCCCTCCTCACTGTTCCTCAGTGGGGATGGGCTACAGCCCCTCCCAGCTGGGGACGGTGCGTGCCGCGTAGGCATGCCACACACCCTGAGGTTTGCCGCGGCAAGTGCGCGGCGATCGCCCCCTCCTCACTGTATAGAAGTAGGGTTAGGCTGCAGCCCCTCCAGGCGGGGGACAGTGCGTGCCCCGACGATGAGGTTTGCCGCGGCAAGTGGGCGGCGGCCGCCCCCTCCTCACAGTACAAAAGTGGGGGTTAGGCCGCAGCCCCTCCAGGCGGGGGACAGTGCTTGCCGCGCACGATGAGGTTTGCCGCGGCAAGTGCGCGGCGGCCACCCCCTCCCAACTCTGCGGAATTGGGGGTGGGCGGCAGCCCCTCTGAGCTGGGGATGATGCGCACAGCGCGCGCGCAGTGAGGTTTGCTGCAGCAGGTGGGCGGAGGCCGCGCGCTCCTCTTAGTACTGCAGAGGGAGGGGGGGGCACCCGAACATGTCTCCCCCTTTGTATGCTGCAGGGATTTCAGCCACATCCGTGCAGTGTTCTGGGGTGAAGTTCGGAAGTGGTCTAGGGCAGGTGGCCGCCCCCTCCTCACCAGTGTCGCAGGCAAGGATCAGGATGCACAGCCGCCTCCCCCAGCGCTGGGTGAGCAGGCGGAGTGGAGGGGGGTGTGACGCAGCATCTGCCTGGAGGAGACAGCGGCCATCTGCTTCACCTGTCTCTGTCAGCTGCCCCCCTAGACCTCCTTCTCGGCTGTGACGCAGTGAAGGGGGACGGAGGGGAGAAGCAGAAAGGGGTTTGCGCAAGTGCGGCTCAGCAACATTGAGGCCCAGGAGGACGAGAGGGGAAGGAGGGGGAGGGGGCGAGCACTTGTGCGGCTCCTTGGACCTGCGCGGTGCTGTGCTGCGCGGGCGGAGCTGAGAGTCCACAGCGCCCCTCCCTCCGGATTTACATTCTTGGTGCCTGGTGCGCTTTGTTCTCCCATAAAATAACAGCTGGATATCACCCTTAGGTCACTTTTGTCGTTTGTATTACAAAGACTTTCCTGTGTAGCCTACCACAAAATAGCTATTTAAGCCTCTTCATTTTCTTCCTCTTTTAACTTTGTATTAACCTTGGGGTTTTTTTCCAGAAAAAAAAAAAAAAAACACTGTAGTATTTCTACAACACCTTATCCCCCTTTTATAGTTATATAATTATTAACCTGACAACATGCTTTCATACCCTTTTTCAAAATTAGTGAAACTTTTTTCAATATTACTAAATTTGTCTTCTTTTAATCAAGCTACTGCTTTAATTATCGTACATAAGTTTCTCTGTCAATTCTTAATTTTTTGTTTTTTCTTTTTTTTTCCTTTCCAACAAAATACCTTTTACCTAAGCGGACTTGTAGGGGTTTCAAGGCCTAACTTTCCCTGAAGTTTCAATATTCCATTATCTTTTTTTTTTTTCTTAATGGTACATGGTTGAAAGAATTTTCACAAAATTTTTTTTTCTTTTTTGCGGTACTGGGGATTGAACTCAGGGGCATTCTACCTCCGAGCTATACCCCCAGCCCTATTTTTTTATTCATTTTGAAACAGGGTCTCACTAAGTTGCAGAGGGCCTCACTAGGTAGCTGAGGCTGACTGCAAACCTGGATCCTTCGGTCTCAGCCTCCCAAATGCTGGGATTACAAGCCTGTGCCACCATGCCCCGTTACTAGTCTGTTTTATAACAACGACTACACCTTACTTTTCTGTGTGTGCCTTTACTTCCCATATTCCCACACCCTAGCCCTCACGTTAAAGCTGCGTGTTCAATCCCCAAATTGCTTTTCTAATTGATCCTGTCTCCTGGTTACCTATGCTACTCTCAAAGCTCCTGTTTTCTAAGTGTCCTGGCCACGATTTTGCTTTGCCTGAGAGAGAGGAAAAAAAGAGGCATTGAGGGGGCTGTGGGTGTTGCTCAGTGGGAGTGCATGCTTAGCATAGGGCTGAGGGGGGCCCTGTGCAACAAAAAGAAACCCTAAGGAGAAAAACAATGATGGATGGCTCCACTCACTTGGAGCTACAGCTCCTCCAAATGGTGGAAAAGTCTTTTTTCTCCAGTTAGTTTTTGTTCCCTGAGGGGTGGCCACGCTTTCTTGGAGCTACAGCTCCTCCAAACGGTGGAAAAGTCTTTTCTACACTTGGTTTTGTTCTCTGAGGGGTGGCCACACTTTCCCTGAGGGGTGGCCACATTTTCTTGGAGCTATAGCTCCTCCAAGCGGTGGAAAAGTCTTTTCTACACTTGGTTTTGTTCTCTGAGGGGTGGCCACACTTTCCCTGAGGGGTGGCCACACTTTCTTGGAGCTACAGCTCCTCCAAGCGATGGAAAAGTCTTTTCTATACTTGGTTTTGTTCTCTGAGCTGAGGTCGCTGCCACTATCACCATGATAATTGCAAGGCCTGAGGGTTGAAGCAGGATGGATGGGGTTTGAGGAGAAAGGAGGGGGAGGGAGAGGAAATTCCACACTCTCCACATTCCGTTTTTAATCCTCAGAACAAAACTAGGCAACATCCTTAGAAGCCCTCCCTCTGCACCATGATGCTCCCTTCTGGGGTTCTGGAAGTTTTACGTTCAGGTCAGGGTATACAGAAGAGAGACAAGGAACAAAAAAAGAGAAAATAAAATTAATTACCAATTCCATAATAATACAGCATTCCTCTTTAATTCTCCTGTTATTACTTACTTCCAGAGTCTCCAAATAGCTGTTCCATACCTTTTATTCCTATTGCGTAGCTATATTCAGTAAAGAGTTCAGTACACTTACTCTGCCATTTGTAGAAATGAAGCCCTTCAGGCAACCTGTTCCATTTCTTTCATTTTATTGGGTATAGAGTGGTGTCTCACTGTGGTTTTGTTTTGAATTTCTGTAATGATTATGGAAGTGGAACATCACTTCTTTTGCTTACTAACTATTTCTCTCTTAGAGGGACTTACACAGATTTATGTGATGTTTAAATGACTGGTGATAAATTTCACTAAATCAATTGTTTTGAAAATTTAAGTACTTCCCCTGAAAAATTAGGGAATGATATTAACTTTTCTGTATAAAGTAAATTGTGTAAGGGTGAGTAAGGGTATAAAAGTATATTAAAAAGCATATAAAGCCGGGTGTGGTGGTGCACACTTGTAATCCGAGTACTTGGGAGGCTAAGACAGGAGGATCTGGGTTTGAAGCTAGCCTCAGCTATTTAGTGAGGCCCTCCACAACTTAGTGAGACCTGTTTCAAAATAAAGAATAAAGCATAAGACAGGGAGTACAGCTCGGAGGTAGAATGTCCCTAGGTTCAATCCCCATTACAAAAAAAACAAAACAAAAAAACCCCACCATATAAAACCATTACGTAACCTTAAAAAAATTTAACCAAAACAAAAAAAACCTAATTTGTGCTCACTAATTTATGCTTATAGTTTGTATTTATATTTAAAATGTCATGTTCAACCCGATTATTTTAGTATTCATGCCTTTCAATTCTTTTAATATATATATTAGTATGCTTTTGAAGAATTATTAATTATGATGTTTGTCACTTTTTCATTAATTAAACAATAATGCACCTGTTAATATTATATACTATATACAAAATTTTTCGTCAGAGTAAAATTTTTATTAAAATATTAAAAAACAACAACAAAAAGCCTTAAAAACCTCTAATTAGGGCTTAAAGGAGTGAGGATTTGGTAATCTTCCAACTGTATTGGTCAATAGAAACTGCCAAAGTATAAGATTTAAGTAATTAAGTGATTTGGATGTTTAAATCAATACAATTAATTATGCAATTAACAAATTCTCAGTTTATCATGTGGATCATTGCTCTTCAGTTGTTTTAGTGTGTGAAATTCTATTGCATAATGAAACAGTTACTAAAAGGATTAAGGAGATGTTCTTTTAGTGTATAATGTGAGATTCTTCTTTAAATTTTTATTTTATTTATTTATTTATTTATTTATTGCAGTACTGGGGATTGAACTCAGGGGCATTCTACCTCCGAGCTATACTCCCAGCCCTATTTTTTATTCTTTATTTTGAAACCGGGTCTCACTAAGTTGCGAGTGCCTCACTAGGTAGCTGAGGCTGGCCGTGAACCCGGATCCTCCAGTCTCAGCCTCCCGAATGCTGGGATTACAAGCGTGCGCCACCACGCCCGGCTTTCTTCTTTAAATTTTTAATTGGTGCATTGTAATCATACATCTTTGTTAGGTACAAGCTGGTAAAGGCATACATGTACACATCTCTCATTTAACCCTTCCCAATTCCTGCCCCACTCCCTCCCCCTCCCTCCTTCTCAAGTTCAGTTTAGTGATTGACTCTGATATGTTTGTGAAAGTACATCATGTGCATTAGGGTCGCCCCCCCACACATCACCTTCAGTTAAGTCAACTTCTTTGCTCATCTAAGGTTTCTCCTCTGTCTAGAGTCCCTCTTATGCCCCATTTTCTCTCTAGCATCTGCATATTAGGGAGAACATAGGATTTTTTACTTTTTGTGACTGACTAATATTACTTAGCATAATGTTTTCCAGTTCCACCCATTTCGTCGCAAATGACATGATTTTGTTTTTTTTTTTTCTTTCTTTTTTTATTATAATAATCCCTGCATTGTAAGCATACATCTTTGTTAGGTACAAATTGAAAACGATATATGTGCACACATTTCTCATTTGACCCCTTCCCGAAATTCCCACCCCACACCCTCGCCCTCCCTCCCTCTCAAGTTCAGTTTAGTGAGTGACCTTGATATAATCATGTAAGTACAACGTGTGCATTAGGGTGCCCCCCCACCATCCCCTTCGATTAAATCAATTTCTTTGCTTATCGAGGGTCACTCCTTTTTCATCTGAAGACCCTCTTATGCCCCATCTTCTCCCTAGCATCCGCATATTAGGGAGAACATATGCTTCTTTACTCTTTGTGACTGACTAATCTCACTTAACATAATGTTTTCCAGTTGCATCCATTTCCCTGCAAATAACATGATTTTGTTCTTTTTTATGGCTGAGTAGAATTCCATTGTGTACAGATCCCATAGTTTTGTAATCCATTCATCTGTCAATGGACATCTTGGCTGCTTCCATAGTTTCGCAATTGTGAATTTGCAGCTATAAACATAGATACACATGTGTCAGTCTGATATTTGGTTTCCATTCTTTTGGGTATATACCCAGTAGTGGAATTGCTGGGTCATATGGTAGGTTCATTCCCATTCGTCTGAGGATCCTCCATACTGTTTTCCACAGTGGTTGCGCTAATTTACAGTCCTACCAACAATGTGTTAGGGTTCCCACTTCACCACACCCTCACCAGCATTTATTGTTGTTTGTGTTTTTTATGATTGTCATTCTGATTGGAGTTAGGCGAAATCTCAAGGTAGTTTTGATTTGCATCTCTCTGATTGCTAATGATGTAGAACATTTCTTCATACATTTATTGGCTATTTTTGTTGTTGTTGTACTGGGGATTGAATGCAGGGGCATTCTACCTCTGAGCTCCACCTCCAGCCCTATATTTTATTTATTTTGAAACAGGGTCTCACTAAGTTGCGGAGTGCTTCACTAGGTAGCTGAGGCTGGCCTCGAACCTGGATCCTCCGGTCTCAGCCTCCCAAATGCTGGGATTACAAGCGTATGCCACCACACCCTGCTTTTATTGGCCATTTGTATTAAAAGTATTCTTTATTTTTGAAACAGGGTCTCAGTAAGTTGCGGAGGGCCTCACTAAGTAGCTGAGGCTGACCATGACTCAGATCCTCCAATCTCAGCCTCCCAAGTACTGGGATTATAAGCATGTGCCACCACGCCTGGAAACTTTTAAGTAGGTGGCACCCTGTGTTGTAGAGTCCAGACAGGTGAGCTGTGAGTAGTATAGGGGTCTTATCAATCATACCTACCATAGGGTGGCTTCTGATCCCCAGTTAACTCAGAGCTGCAGGGAGGCAGTTCTGGACACAAAGGAGGAAGCGTCAGGGATGTGAAAGGTCACATAGGCTAGTGTAACCTTGGAACTTCTCATTTTACTGTTTACCAATGAATAATCCCATTCTCAGAACAAAGCAGGTAGCCTCTGTCCTGTGTAGTGGAGGCAATAGCAAAGTCAATCACCTGTTTATTAGAAAACTGGATATTTGCTGAGGATAAAGATATAAGAAGGAATCTTTATTAATATCCTCGTGGGTTAATGTGGTCTGTTCTGAGAAATAGAAAAATCTACTTTTTTTTTTCATTGCTGTGGTTGACCACTGGGACCTGGCATGTGCTAAGCAAGTGAGCTGTCTCCCAGTTCTTCTTATTTTTATTTTGTACTGAGGATTGAACTCAGGGGCATTCAAACTCTGAGCTACACTCAAAGCCTTTTTTTTTTTTCTAAAGCATGGTCTCGCTAAGTTGCAGAGTCTCACTACATTGCTGAGACAGTCCTCAATCCTGGGATCCTCCTGTCTCAGCCTCTCCAATCCTGGGATTATAGGTGTGTGCCAGTGTACCTGGCCTTATTTGTATTTTAACACAGAGGCTCTCTAAATTACACATGCTGGCCTCTAACTTAGGATCCTCCTGCCTCAGCCTCCCAATTAGCTAATATTAAAGTTACAAGCCACTGTGCCAACTCCACTGTCATTATTTTAATCAAGAGTATGTTAACCACATATAATCATATGTTAATCAGGTGGTACAGCTACTCCACCATGACTTTAAGGATTTGGTTCCCTGTTAGTCTCCATTTCCCATCCCAAAAATGCTGTCTTAATTTCCACATTGTTACTTTGTGATGTCAATATAGCTACTACCACAGCTACCGGATTTTTGTTTTCAGTGATAATGGGGAGGAGAGAGGGCCAAGGACAAAACTTTTTTGCCTTATACATATATCCTTTTTGATTCTGAAAGACCATCTGTCTTTATGGTATTGAATATATGTTTTCTTGTTATAACATATTCGTGGGCTTAGGAATTGGATGAGCAGAAAATGGGGATAAGTTGGTGGACAATAATTTTATCACTTTTGCCTATACATAGTAGGATGTCACTGAGAAACATTTTTTTTGCAGTACTGGGGATTGAACCCAGGGACATTCTACCTCTAAGCTACAACCCCAGCCCTATTTTTTTATTCCCTATTTTGAAACAGGGTCTCACTAAGTTGGGGAGGGCCTCACTAAGTAGTTGAGGCTGGCCACGGACCTTTGATCACCCTGTCTCAGCCTCCCAAGTACTGAAACTTTAATCTGCTAAAAGACCAAATCATATTTGTTGTGTCTGCCTGGCTAATTGAAATAGTGATAGGGAGGCTGATGCAATATTCATTCTTTTTTATAATCTGCAAAATTGAGCACATGGCAGTGCCATGTTCTGGGTGGAGGATATCAGATGTTCAGATCAGAGGATGATCCTGCTGCCCCAGATACAGTAATCTCCCACCTCCACCAGCAACAGGAGCTCCTTGGTCAGAGCTATGGCAGCCCCTGCCCATCCTAGGGAACTACAGGAGGTCATAAGGATGTAAGGACCATTCTAGTTGCACCAGTGTGGATGGACTAGAGCAGTATCCCCAGCCCTCTTCTCCAATCTCAACAAACAGATCCAACCAATGGTACCTCTCCTAATTTTCCAGGTTATTCTGCAATTGCACTTGGCCTAAAAGTAGCCATTGAGGGGAACTTTCCAGGGTCTATAATTGCAGATTCAGCTTGTAAAGTGTATGTGCACCTCTCTGTGCTTTCTTAAGCATCGTTATACTCATTGTACAAGTGTATTAGTTATTGCTAGTATAGTATTTTTAAAGTATGTATATTTCTGGTAGGGATTGTGTCTCTTATAGTTTGAGTAATACTCATGGTAAATATATAAGTGCATAGGGAGGGAATTAAAGATAGTACAACAGTAACCTCGGTTTTCCTCTGTACTGATTACTTTCCTCACAGCTAAGCTGGTATACACACCAACATATGAAGTTCTGAATAGATCCTACCATTTGTTGTGGAAAATTTTTGAGTCCTTTTAAATTTTGTTCTCTTAGCTGGGCATACACCTGTAATTTCAGTTCTTAAGAGGCTGAGAAAGGAAGATTGCAGTTTGAGACCAACCTCAGCCATTTATCCAGATCCTCAGCAACCTAGTGGATCCCTGTTGCAAAATAAAAAGGGTAGGAGGTGGAGCTCAGATGTAGAATGCTCCTAGGATCAATCCCCAGTACCCCCCCACCCACACATAAAAAATTTAATAAAAAAACAAAAAACTTTTCTCAAAAGTTTCCATAGTCAGGCGTGGTGGCGCATGTTTGTAATCCCAGTACTTGGGAGGCTGAGACTGGAGGATCAGGGTTCGCAGCCAGCCTCAGCTACTTAGTGAAGCCCTCCAAAACTTAGTGAGACCCTGTTTCTAAATAAAGAATAAAAAATAGGACTGGGGGTATAGCTTGGAGGTAGAATGCCCCTGGGTTCAATTCCCACTACCTTCCCCCCACACACAAAAGTCTCCACAGTCATCCTGGTATGATAGCATATACTTGTAATTAGTGGAGAGGCTGAGGCAGGAATTTCATAAGTTGGAGGCCAGCCTGTGAAATTTAGCGATAGAGTTGTAGTTCCATGGTAGAGTACTTGCCTAACTATACAAGGTCCTGTAGTTCAATCCCCAGTAACACACACACACACACATACACACACACATTTTCATGGTATATTATGTGGCTAGGATATAATTACTTTCAATTTACTGTTATTTTGTTACATGAAACCAGCCATATTAGTATAACTATGCATAGACAGGATAACTATAAACTAAAGTAAAACGTCTTCATGAGGAATTTGTAAGATCAAAACCAATTCTTTAGATTCGGGCTTGGCACAATGCATGCCTGTAATCCCAGTACTTGGAAGAGTGAGATAGGAGAATCTCAGCTTCTAGGCACAGTAATTTAGTGAGACCCTGTTTCCAAATAAAAAATAAGAGATTAGGGATGTGCCTCAGAGAGAGAACACCTCTGTGTTCAATCCCCAGTACCTCAAAAATAAAAAATTTTCTTTAAAATCTCACTAGTCCTTGCCAGATTGTTTTTGAAATATTCTTAGAAGATGGCTTGATGATCTTTGGCTCATTTTTCTAAATAGACTCAGAAGCAGTTTTATGTTTAAAAATACAGATCACAGCTGGGCATGGTGACACATGCTTGTAATCCCAGTAATTGGTGGGCTAAGACTGGAGATTTGCATGTACCTGGACAGCCTCAGCTACTTAGTGAAGCCTTCAGTAACTTAGACCCTGTTTCAAAAATAAAAATACGGCTGAGGGTATAGCTTGGTGGTAGAATGCCTCTGGGTTCAGTCCCCAGTATTGCGAGAAAGAGAGAGAAAGAGAAAGAAAAATAGACATCACATGACTTACAAATATGAATAATGTAACCACTTTACTTTTGTTACCTATTTTGCTACTCTCTGGTTTTCTTAATTGAGCCTTTCCCATGTCTCTGCAACATTGTATCAAGTCACCTAAAAGAGAAGGAATACTAGTACTCCTGAGGCTGAGACAGGAAGTTTGCAGGTTCAGGGCCATTCTAGGCAACTTACTGAGACCCTTTCTCAAAACACCAAGTACTGTGTGTATGTTTGTCTCACTTTGAACCTCATTATGGTGTAAAATTACAGTGCACACACACACATTTTTTGGTAGTAATTCTACCTCCTAGCTATACCCCCAGCCCTATTTTTTATTCTTTATTTAGAAACAGGGTCTCACTAAGTTGCGGAGGGCCTCACTAAGTAGCTGAGGCTGGCCACAAACCCAGATCCTCCAGTCTCAGCCTCCCAAGTACTGGGATTACAAGCATGAACCACCACACCCAGCTACAATTCACCAATACAATTTTTTTATGGTACTAGAGATGAAACCCAGGGACATTGTACCTCCAAGCTATATCTCCCACCCCTATTTTTTCACTCAGTATTTTGAAACAGGCTCTCACTAAGTTGCAGATGACCTCACTAAGTTACTGAGGCTGGCCATGAACCCTGTGATCCTCCTGTCTCAGCTTGTAATACTGGGATTACAAGTATGTGCCACCACACCTGACTCCAAAAAATTTATGAAAATAAAAAAAGGTCTTGGGGGCACAGCTGGTTTCAATCCCCCAGAACCAAAAAATTATACTTTTAAAAAAGATAATAGTAAGCCAGAGGAAATGCAGAGAATGATGAGTCTTTGCTGAGGGAGGAATTTGAGGCTGCCTTTTGTGGGTTATTGGACTGCCATCCAATTGTTGCATGGTCATGGTTTATGTGCCACTTTATTTTTTCATAAGCACGGCGACATCCTGGCATGAAAACACCACTACTTCAATGATCACATGCATTTGCAGTGAGCCCGAGTGTGAGTGATTTCCCCTTCTGCATCCTCAGCCTACAAACTCTTCTTCTCAGTTCCAGAGAATGTGATGATTGTCTGCTGAACCATATGTTAGATTCCTAAGCTTTCTCCAAGCCCATCTGTATCTTCCTTATACAACCTAGTTTTAGCTAGAGCCCTGCTAAATTGGTCTAGCAAGACCGCTTCCCCCAACTTTGTTGTGACTAATGCTGCTGTGAATATGGGTGTACAGAGCTGGCGTGGTGGTGCATGCTTGTAATCCCAGTACTTGGGAGACTGAGACAGCAGGATTGAAGATTCAAAGAGCCTCAGAAACTCAGTGAGGCTCTCAAAACTTAACAAGACCCTGTTTCCAAATTTAAAAAAAAATAAGAGAAAATGGGTCTGGGTGCCTGGCCATTTATCCTTCCAATCAAAATAAACTACCAGGTTTGCTGATCTAAGCTCTAGTTGGAAGGATTTCTCTTTAGCCCTGTCCTTCAAGGCTTCCAAGAGGAGTGAAAATGATAGTCACACACTTCCAGCTGATGCCTGCATATTCAGCATAGCCGTTGGTAAACCACTCCTGAACCCTCTCTTCCTCTGTCATCTGATTGAAGGAAACTCCTTTCTGAGGCTATAAATGCAGCTAGGAGAGAGTACAGCAGAAGAGGGGATTGCGGGCATTTGGGACACATCTCTGTGTATTTAACTTGTGTACTTAGGGCATATTTCTACCTAATCCTTATACATAGCACTTCCATTTGATGATGGAGTGTTTTGCTCGTGCCTAACTTTATGGCTCATTGGGTCAGGTATCACCCAGTTCATGATGTGCTGCTCAGGTTGCCTGGCAACGTGGTGACCTGATGTTACTCACTTACTCTCTACAGAGGCCTAGTGTTGGGCAAAAGCTATTTACCAAAGGAAAGTAGTCATTCACAAGGGGGTGACAGGGCTTTGCTGCAGATGTCCTAAAGCCACGAGCTATGGTTCACCCACGTGGGCCTGCAAACAGCACAAAACAGCATTGCTGTCTGCAACCACCATTGGATCTGTTGAATCATGTGGCCCAAGTGGCAGAGAAGTTTATAGGGCATCCTGTACCTGGTGTAGAGACTTCCTTTGTACTGGGGTCCACTCAAAACTAGCAGCTTGTCAGGTCATTAATGTAGCCCGGGGTCTAGAAGTTTGAATGCAGAGCTCAGGGACTCTTTTGCTACTCTTTCTCTACTTTGTCCAGTGAAATTAGGTTTAACTAACGTGTCTGGTTATACTTGTTAAATTGACAAAAGGGTTTGGTGGTATTACATACATGTTCACTCAGAACCTTACCTTATCTCTATCACCTCTCTTCTCTTTCTCTTTTCTTTTTCTCTCTTCTCCACCCTCCTCCTCCTCCTCCTCCTCCTTTTCTTCCTCCTCTTCCTCCTTCTCTTCCTCCTCTCCCTTCTCCTCAGTCCCCCCCTCTCTCTACTCTCCCTCTCCCCACCCTCCCTGATTGAACCCAAGAACCTCACACACTACAACTAGGCAAGCCATCCACCAATGCTCCTACTTTAGTCTCCTGCTTCTCTGGGATTATAGACATACATCGTCATACCTGGCTAGAACCTTGCCTCTCATAAGTATTTGATATGGAGTATCTATTGTCACAACACCACATACTATTTATGTTCTCTTGATGAATGGAAATACTCATCAATGCCTTTAAATCTAGTCAGATTAGAGAAACAATTCATGATTCCCCAAGGTAACTTAGAAAATTAACCCTTAAAATTTGTTCCTCTAAGCCAGTCTTGGTAGCACATGCTTGTAACACAACTACTTAGGAGGCTGAGGCAAGAGGATTGCAAGTTTGAAGCTAGTGTTTGCAATTTACTGAGCTCCTGTCCCAAAATAGTAAAAAAAGGACCGAGGATATAGATTGGTGATAGGGCACTTGTCTAGCATGTGCAAAACCCCAGGTTGTATCGTGTTTGTGTGTGTGTGTAGGGATGTATTCCGCTAGAACCACTCTTGGGACCAAAATCTGTATTTGTCAAGGTTCTCCAAAGGAACCAGTCATGGTATATGTATATGATCAGAGTCTTCCTTCCACTGTCTTGATTTGTTCTGAGGAATTGACTCATCTGATTGTGGTAGCTGGTAAGTCTGAAATCCTCAGGACAGTCAGGAGACCCAGGGCGGACCTGATAAGGCAGTTCTAGATCAAAGACAGTCCAGAGGAGAAGGACTTTAACCTTCCTCCAGGCACTTTCTTTTGCTTTCTCTTAAACCTTTCAATTGCTTGGGTGTGGTCCACTTACATTAGGTAGAGTAATTTGCTTTACTAAAATTCTAGTGATTTAAATGTTAGTTACATCTAAAAACATACCAGATTGGCTTTGCGAAATCCAGGTTGGTGTTTGAAATAGCTGGGGAACTTGGCCCAGATAGACTGACACATAGAACTACCATGGCAGCCAAATAGAGGATATTTTTAGCTTTGTGGGCCATATGGTTTCTGTTGTAACTATTCAGCTGTGAAGTTGTAGTCATAGACAATATGTAAACACATCTGAATGGCTTCTGAATGGCTACATTCCAATAACTCTATTTATAGATACTCAGATGTGAGCTTCATTTAATTTTCATGTGTTACAAAATAAACTTTTCCTTTGGAACTCCCCTTCAACAATGTAAAAAAAATATATCAAGAGGCAGGTGGGATTTGGCATAGTTTGCTTGCTATTTAGTTTTTCTTCTCTCTCCTTCCCTCTTCTCTCCCTTCTCCCCCCCCCCCCCCCCCCCCCCCCCCCCGTACTGGAGATTGAACCCAGGGGCTTATTAGCTCTGAGCTACACACTAAACCTCATTTTATTTTTTTTGAAACAAGGTCTCTCTAAGTTGCTGGGGCTGTTGGCAATCCAGTGATCCTCCTGTCTCAGTCTCCCAAATTCTGGAATTACAGTTGTTTACCACCATACCCAGCCTCCATCTCGTATTCTCTTGCCTCAAATGTGGGCTTGGTGAGAAAGTGTTCAAAGGCTGTGAGTAAAGAGATTGTGTTTTGTTACTGGTGTTCTAGTTTGAGCATTCTCAAGAGTAGATATATGTCTGAGCCTTTTCCTTTGCTCAGCTTTGTACTGTTCTTGTCCTGGGACTAGTACTGCTATTAAAAGAATCTTCCTCCAGTTGCTATCCAGATTGGAGGAGGGGATCTCCAGGAAGGAATTCTCTCTTGTCAAGCTGCTTTTTTCCCTTCATAATTGATATTTTATTTTAAAAGTTTGGCATCACACATATTCAGGTGTGTCACTCTGTTCATGCCTAGAAATGGCATTTTTTTTTTTTTTTTTGCAGTACTGGGGATTGAACTCCAGGGCATTCTACCTCCGAGCTATAACCCCAGCCCTATTTTTTTATTCTTTATTTTGAAACCGAGTCTCACTACGTTGCGGAGTGCCTCACTAGGTAGCTGAGGCTGGCCGCGAACCCCGATCCTCCAGTCTCAGCCTCCCGAATGCTGGGATTACAAGCGTGCGCCACCACGCCCGGCTCTAGAAATGGCATTTTAAAGTGTTAAGCATTGTTAAATATACAAAAAAACAATACACCTCTCTTCTGCAATTAGTACTGGCATAACTTAAAGTACTGTGCCAATTATAAATAGTGAAGCCAAGATGGGATCATCTTTTCAAACCTATTTAAAGACTGCTTCTCGACTGCCTTCCTGTGCAACAGTTTGTGCTTGTAGGCTAAAGGATACAACTTGTCTGCTGTCCCTGGTACCCAATGCTTCGAGGAAAAATGCCTTTTGGGTCAGTGCTTGGTCTTCAGTGCCCAGTGAATATCTTCTGTTTTGGGTTTTAATTCAACTTTATGCCTAGGTTCATCTATTTGCATTTTGAATCTCCCCTCTTTGTGGAACAAAATTTATAATGAGGAGGAGCAGCATAGCATAGTGGCAAAAGGAAAGAATTCTCATGCTCTCAGAAGATACCTTGGAATGCGATCACAATTGACAAATTATATAGGGTAAAAGATACACAATTGTACTATGTTAATGGAAGCAATAAAAAGTAATTACTCATTAGCCGAACATGATTTTAAAGCTTATATGTTCCCTTTCTATAGGGGAGGAGGAAAATGGGGATTGTAGACAGTTTTCGGAGGAATAAATTATTTTTTAGGTAAATTCAGTGGTATTGGGGAATTATAATAGCCTGGGAATAAGTCTGTTAGTTTCCCCAAACAAATGACTGATTGTGAGTCCTTGTGGAATATTGAATGGAACCAAATTAGAGGAAAATGATGGGTGACAAGTCTGTCCAGGAGTGTTGACAGACTTCATGACTTCTTCGTAGTTTCATTACTTTCAGGAAACCAACCTTTGAGTTGACAGTCTCTGAAATCCTTCAGTGAAGTAGTGATAGCTGGACACAGTGTCACATGCCTTCAATCCCAGTACTTGAGAGGCTGAGACAGGAGATTACAGATTTGAGACCAGCCTTGGCAAACTGTTTCAAAATAAAAAATAAAAATAAAAAGGGCTGTGGGTGTAGCTTGGTGGTAAAATGACCCTGTTTTTCACCCCCAGGTCTCCAGTAATGACTAAGAGTCATTGCACTTGTTGGGCTTGGTGTCACACATGTATAATCCCAGTTACATTGGAGGCTGAAGCAGGAAGCCAGCCTGGGTAGTGTAATGGGACCCTGTCTCAAAATAAATATTTCTAAAAGGGATAGCAAACTTTAGTGGTGCCCTAGCATATGTGAGGCCTTGGATTTAGACCCCAGGTCCTCGAAAAAGGACTGGAATCCCAAGTACTGCAATCACAGACCTGTGACACTGGACCCAGCTCAGCATAAGGTTTTCAAGTTTCACCCATGTGGTCCCAAGAGCCACTACCTCATTTATTTTATGGCTACATAATATCACATTATGTGGATATACCATAATATATTTTGTTCATCCAAATATATTTTGCTCAGTTTTTCTGAGTTTTAAAACTTCTTTGCGTATTCTGGATCCACATACACTTTTATCAGCTTTATGAGTGAAAACGATTTTCTCCCATTCCATTTTTTGTCTTTTTACCTTCTTAGTAATATGCTTTGATGCAAAATCTCTTATGCAATTGTGAAAAAATCCAATTTATTTTTATTGGCTTGTAACAAGAAGTTAGGTGTCATGTTTAAGGAATTATTGGTCAGCCCAGCGTGGTGGCACACACTTGTAATCCCAGGATTTGGGAGGTTGAGACAGGAGGATCCAGGTTTGCAGCCAACCTCAGCTACTTATTGAAGCCCTCCACAACTTAGTAAGACCCTGTTTCAAAATAAAGAATAAAAATAAGCCTGGGGGGGGTGTATTTCAGAGGTAGAATGTCCCTAGGTTCAATCCCCAGTAACACACACACACACACACACAAAGTTTGGTCAATCTAACCCAAGGTCTAAATATATATATATATATTTTTTTCTTCTAAATTATTTAAATTTTAAACTCCCTAAGTATGGACCACTTTGAATTAGTTTTTTTAATTGGTGCATTCTAATTACACATCACAGATTCAGAGTGATGAATATATACATGGACTCAGCATTCCGCTTCCCCATAGATAGTCTTGATAGCAACAGAAATAATTTCAGGTATGAACACAGGGTTATTCCTGTAGTTACTATCATCAGATCTACCGTTTCAACTCTCTCATCTCCCCTTTCTCTCCTGTTCCCCTCCCCATTCCTGCAGGGTCTCCTTTCATTTATCTGAGGTCTTTCTTTCACAGTTCTCCCTAGCTTCCACACATGAGAGAAAACATACAGTCTTTTGCTTCCTGTGGCTCCCTAATCTTACGAAGCTTAATATTCAATGTGATATATGGTGGTTGGTCATTTTTTGCAGATTCTCCAATGTCAATTATATACAGAAGAGTTTTGTCTGAATCAGGCCCATGAACTGATGTAAGCTATTCCAAGGAGATGAGCAAGCTAAAAGGAGGTTCTCTGGAATTGTAAGGCTCAGGGCACCCAGAATGTTGTGGTACCCAAAGCACGTTTCTTTTTTGTGGTGCTGGGCATGTACCCAGGGCCTCCTGCAAACTAGACAAGCAGTTTACCACTGAAGTATTCAGGCAGCCCCAAAGCCCATTCCTTCTTTTTTCTTTTTGTCTTTTCAACGACATTGTATTTTATTGACATATGCATGAATTTATTTAGCCTGTTTTCTGAGTCCCACTATGTAATGTATTATGGGAAAAGTTGATATTGATATCTCTCTGCACACTTGTTTGAATCTAGGGTCTTTAAAAACCCGGGGGTGGAGATGGGATTTTAGCTAAACAGCGTGAGTCCACCCCCCACTCAGAATTCTTTGATATAGATAAGAGAGATAGGGTCAAATAATATAAAACACCATGCAAATGCAGCATAAAGATTATTTTCTTATCTTAGCATTGTCTTTTCCCAAACTACACAAATGTCTAAATTTTGGTGTTAACAATGTACTGTACATCTCTAGACAGGATATTATTAGATCAAAAGTCATATATTTATTTGGTCATTCATACTTATTTCCTCCCATGACAACTATCGTTTGTTATTGGGGAAAAATATAACTGTACCCATGTCTAATAGGCATGAAATGGTACTGCATTTCATATTTTAGGTAGAGATCTAATCCAATTTTATAAGTGAATATCCAATTTTCCTTTTGAAAAGTCTGCATTATGATTTTTCTTGGGGGGAGGAGGAGTCAGTAGGTGTCACAATATGCAATAAAATGCAGAAAGTATAAGAAGGGAAAGCAATTCCCACCAAATCTGAAAAAATGTAGGATATTTTCATCTGGACAGCGTTTCAAATGTCTGGCATATTTGTGTTATTGTGGCTTTAATTTACCTTTTCCAAATCGGCTTTTTGTGTACGTCATAGAGTAAGATCTGAGGGTGATTGTAAATGAGAATTATTTGGCTGGTGGCTCCTGCGTAGACTACTTACTGAACACAAATTATTTCCTATCTTACACATATTTAAGAATAGGTAGAAATGTTCATTAACCAGCTGGATGTGTTTTTCAAAGTCCCTCTTTTAATGTACCAGGGTGGTAAGTTACACGGGTATGATCTCCCATGCTCATTCTGAAGGGAATTGAGACCCCTGCACTGCGGCAAACAAGTGTGCATGCGCAACCCTGGAGCGGTGACGCACGTGCGCAGATGAGGCGATGCTCTCAGTCTGCGCCAGGGCTGCGTCCTCCGCAGTGCAGAGTAGAGCTGCCTCTGAGATGCGCGGCTCCTCCACCTGAGCTGCGGTCAGCGACGCGATGGAGCGAGGAAGGTCAGTGGCGCGAGGGACCTCCCTCGGGCTGGGGGACATGCATATTTGCCCATCGGATCTTTCATATGCATAAGACTTAAAGTCTTGCATAAATTTGGAATTCCGAGCCTGAAGCCCTTTGTTTCAAAGAGCTGAGGATACTTCGGACACCGAAGGCGTTTTGCACCTGTGGCATCCTCGCCACATCCTGCCGCATCCTGCCTTCGGCCCTGTGGGCTGCAACAGCCCCTTTTGCGGATGGGCTTTGTCCTTGGGATCTTGGGGCGATCTTGGGGGCGGGTGGCGGTGGCATGAGGGGAGGGCTCAGGTGACCGATGGCGGCGGGCTAGAAGGACGCTGCGTTGACCATGGCGCGGAAGGCCAGCGCCCCTCTGGGTTGGGGGATGGTGTGTGTGGTATACATGGTGGGGTTCACCAAGGCAGGTGGGGGCAGCCTCCCCTTTCCCGCAGTACCAGGACACGGGGGGAGACCTGCAGCCCCTCTGGGTTGGGCACGGTGCCTACTGTGGCCGCAGTGGTTTGCCGCAGCAGTGGGGGGCCCCTCCGGGCTAGGAACTGCGCCTGCGGCAGATGCACTGGGGTTCGCTGCAACAGGTGGAGGCCGCCATCGCCTCCTCGCAGTGTCTCAGTTGGGGAGGAGGTGGGCTGCGATTCCTCGGCGCTAGGGAGGGTGAGTGCCGCACCCCAACATGGAAGTTCGCCGCGGCAGGTGAGCAGTGGCCGCCCCCTCCTCACTGTACCTCATTGGGGTGGGCTGCGCGCTCCTCTTAACATTGCAGCGGTGCGGGCGCGGGGGGGGGGGGCTCCCGCACCTGTCTCCCCCTTTGTGTGCTGCATGGATTCCAGCCACATCCCCTGCAGTGTGCTGTGGTGAGGTTTGGAGGTGGTCTAGGGTAGGTGGCCGCCCCCTCCTCCGCAGTGTCGCAGGTGAGGATCAGGTGCACAGCCGCCTCCCTCTGAGCTGGGCGAGCAGGCGGAGGGGGGTGTGTGTGACGCAGCATCTGCCTGGAGGAGACAGCGGCCATCGGCCTCACCTGTCTCTGTCAGCTGCCCCCCTAGCCCTCCTTCCCGGCTGTGTCGCAGTGAAGGGGGGGCGGAGGTGAGGAGAGGGGGTGCGGCTCAGCAACATTGAGGCTGAGGACAACGAGAGCGGAATGAGGGGGAAGGGGCGAGGGCTTGCCCAACCCAGGGAGCTGCCCTTTGCTTTTCTGTTCTGCAGTAGAATAGAGGTGAGGAATTCGTCATCAAATGCATGTTTAACCCAGCACCTGCCATGCTGCTTGGTACAGTTTCTATCACCTGTAGAGATTCCAAATGTACTTTCAGGGCCTTTTCATTTTTGAAGATTCTCCTTTTTATTGTGTTACGAGCAATCTGATCCTGCATTTTCAAAATGGATTCCGTAACCCCATATACAACTTGCCTTCCCATTTATATGGAATTATTAGCTAATTTCCAGATTGGATCATTTTAACACTTGCATCCATCCTGATACTGCATTTTGACCCTACCACAGAAATGATTTTTTTTTAATAAGGGGTATTAGAGTGAGGTCACCACCAACGTGAGATGCATGCTGAACAATAGACTCTTGGGGGCTCCTGGGACCTGAAAGCTCTATTTTGGGTTTACTCAAAGAGAAAAGGAAAGAGAATCAAGGAAATTTGGAGAATCTTGTTGGGCTGGAGATGTGCATGGGGTCAGAATTTATTGCCCATGACCCTTGCCTTTTGTTAGATTTCTAAATTAATGATTGTGCTACATTTCAAAGTTGGAGCAACTGTGAAAATTTGCTGAGGAAAAAATAATGGAGCAAGCAACTGCATTATTGCATTCTTCCTTCCCTTCCCCCACCTATAGTAAGCAGTATGTTTAGTTGTCCAGAGGTGTAATTAACAATAAGGCAAATTTAGGAAACTTGAAAAGCATTGTTCTGGAATTGTTTCTTTTTTTTTTTCATAGTTTAAAAAATAGGATTCTGGAATTTTGTGTGTAATATTTAAAATTCTCTCATTTTTGCCAGCTTGTAGAAACATACTGCCTCATACATTCTGGATCAACTGACTCTACAAACTATTTACTTTGGTTCACCATTTTGTGGTCTTAGACACAGGTTCAGGATCCCAATATGGCGGATTCTGTTGGAAAAACCTCTTCCTGCTTCAAGACCTCTGACCTTTCAAGGCCTCCCCTGACCTTGCCCCGGGGAATATCTGCCTCATTGTTAGGACTTTTTGCAAATTGGGAGCTTGAGAGTGTCTCATGATTTAGAAGAAGAAAGCTTACATCAGGGACCCTTAAATTCTGTTCAAGACAGGATGTTGCCTGGTTTATTCACACAACTTATATTGTGTTTTCTCAGTTACTCATTTCTATCTGATTAGTGTTTTCTTGCTGTAATATTTCTCCTCTTTACATCTTTATTTTTTATTACCTCATTCCTCTTCCTAAGTGTATGTTTTCAATGTCCAACCAACTTCACATTTATGATACAAAGGCCTCAGCATTAATCTGTGGTATTTTTCACTAGCTGTGTTAGAATTCTTGACGTAAACTCACATTGTCTTCTCCACAGGACCAGGACAATGAGGTTCTTAATCTTGTTTTCTGTCTGGGTTGAGACTGTCCTTTCCTCTGATTTTGTGGCCCAGAGACAGAAAGGAAGCTTGATAGAGAGTTGTTACTAGGTAAGGCATCTACCTAAACTGATAAAAGGAGGAATAGAAGTTCTTGAAATTTCTTTCTTTTTTTTTTTTTTTTTTTTTGCCATACTGGAAATTGAACTTAGGAGCATTCTACCTCTGAGCTATACCCCCAGCCCTATTTTTATTCTTAATTTTGAAACAGGATCTCACTAAGTTGCAGAGTGCCTCACTAGGTAGCTGAGGCTGACTGTGAACCCAGATCCTCTGGTCTCAACCTCACAAATGCTGGGATTACAAGCGTGCACCACCACGCCTGGCTTCTTAAAATCTGAATGCTTCCTGATCTGGAATTCTCTTCTTGATAATTATCTCAGGCCTGTTTTGGAAGCAGTGATTTTTCTTATGTTGTCTAAGCAGACTGGCAGGATCTCCCATTTTCTTATTTTTTATTCCTGAGATCTTTATTGAATTTTTAAAATAAATAGTAAATATTTTATACAAAATCAGTTAGGAATAAAATTGTGGGATAACATTGACTTCCACTTTTTAGTTTATTTCTAGTTTAGAACATTTTAGTGACAGTGGTTTGAGAATAAGAATTTAATGTTAAGCACATACTATTTGATTTTTCCTTAACTGGTTAATTTTTTATAATGTTGGTTTCTAGGTGGAGGATATGGTAAGAAAGTGTATAAATGCACCTATACATACATGAATGTATCTAGAATAAACTTCAATATTTTTAAAATAAAGTTATTCTATAAAATTGAATTTACCTTACCTTAAAATAGGTTGATGTTGGAGAATGCAAATAATTGAATTTTTTTTATAACTGTTTTCTGAACTCAGTTCTTTTCAGGTTTAAGAACAGTTATAAAAGCCTAAAAAATAGCTTTGTTTTTGGAATGGAGTATTTGCAGTTATGTAATACTGGATTAAGCATAATTTGGTTGATACATTCTTTTATTGTTTTAAATTAATAGAGGCCATTTAATTGCTAAATATATTGGTGAATCCATCATGACAATATATCCTCAATCAGTACTTTTTTGTTTGTTTTAATGGTTGAATGGTATTCCACTGTGTGGGATATATTCTACCACCATATTTTATTTAACCATCTGTTAATAGACATTTAAGCTATTAACCTTTTTGACTATTGCGAATGATGCTAATGGGAACATTACTGTTACACTAGCTTAGTGTTTTTGAAACTCCTTCATGGAGTGGAGTTAGTTGCTGGGTCATTATGTTAACTTGATGGTGAAAATTTTTATATAGTAACAGATGCTATAGTATTTTATATTCCCACTAGCATTTTCTTCACAGGTTCTCCAATTCTAGATGTTGTCAGGTGGCATCTTGCTGTGGTTTTCATTTGCATTTCTCTAATGACTAATGATAATGGAATTTTTTTCTCTTGTGCTAATTGATCATGTGTTTGGGGAAATGACTGTTCAACCCCTTTACCCACTTTTAGTTTTGTTTAGGAATTCTGGGAGTTAAACTCGGACTCATGTATTCTAGGCAAGCAGTATATCACTGACTTACATCTCCACCCCTCTACCCATTTTGAAAATAAGTTTTGCTTTTTTATTGCTGAGTTGTGAGATTTCCTTAGATGTTCTGAGTATATGATTTTAAGGTTATTTTGTTCAGGTTTGATTGACATACAAAAAGCTATAGATGTTGAATATAGACAAATTGATCTTAGGAAATAAGTACAATTCTGAAAACATCAAAATCAGTGCCGTATTTGTATCCATCACTTCAAAAGAACCATGCTACGTTTTTATTGTTTTTGTTTTGGTTATTAGACTCCTACCAGCTATACAATTAAAAAATATTTCCTCCCTTTCTCCTAATTGTTCTTTCACTTTCTTCAGAGTTCTTTATTAAAGTCCAGTGTATTTATTTAAACCTTATTGCTGAGCCGGGCGTGGTGGCGCATACTTGTAATCCCAGCATTGGGGAGGCTGAGACCGGAGGATCCAGGTTCGCGGCCAGCCTCAGCTACCTAGTGAGGCACTCCACAACTTAGTGAGAACCAGTTTCAAAATAAAGAATAAAAAGATCGGGCTGGGGGTATAGCTCGGATGTAGAATGCCCCTGGGTTCAATTCCCAGTATCGCAAAAATAAATAAATAAATTAAATAAGCCTTATTGCTTAAAAATATACCCTTGATTTTTTTCTTTTTTTGTATTTGTGATTGATTTGACATTGAACCAAGAGCTGTACCCATGTATTCATCCTCTGTACTATATCCCCAGCTTGGTATATTTGATTTTTCTCTTTATCAGTACCAAGGATGGAATCCAGGGATGCTCTGACAACTGAGCTATGTCCCCAGATGTTTTTATTTATTTTTTATTTTGAGACTGAGTCTTTCTAGGTTGCTGAGGCTTGTCCCAAAGTTGGCTGTCCTCTGTCCTTGCCCTCCCAAGTGCTTGAATTAACTAAGCCAGTGTACCACCACTCCTGGCTTATATATTTGATTTTTAAAAAATCATTTCTGTGGTTTCATTTATAACATTTCACTTTCATAAGACAATAAAATTGGGAGTTATTGTAACCTCTTTTACCAGCCTGAAAATTTAATGCTACTTTACAAAAATAACATGGGCTCACAGAATCTGTTTTGGGACTCTTCTCTGTGAATTCTACTTTTGAGATCTGACAGACACGAGTTTTGTGAAAAGCCGCCTGTCTTTTCTGGTTTGGCATTTCTGAATTGCAGTTTCCTGAGTGTTGTTTCCTGTGGTTCCTAAGATGGCTGCCCCAAGTGGCTGATTGGAGCCTGTTTTCTAGGACGGCCATTTTGTGTGGTCTTTTGCAGATCATAATATGCTGGTATATTTCTCTTCCTATGTTGATAGCCTTTCGCTCAAGAAGCTGTTGTTTCTTGTTTTGCCCGTCCTAAGAAGACGAAATTTGCAGAAGAGGATTTTAAGTAGTCATTTTGCAATTTAAACTTTATATTTTATCATTCTACTGCACTAAAGGATTATCTTTTATCTATGAAGTATTTCCCAAGTCAGTTTTGGAATCAGCTTTGCTATTTTCAGGAGGGTGAATTTGAGTGGTGGTATGTTATATGTATGCTTGTTTGTGTGTGTGTATGTGTATATGTATACATTTATACATTTAAGAGATCAATGCCTAATCTAAGCTCAGTCATTTATACATATAAGTATGTGTGGATATAAATTGAAGTGTATATATTATTTTTTTATTTCCTACTTTTCTGAAACCAGATTTTCTTATCTGATGCACAGCAGTAGCCCTGATCCTGATTATTTGAAGGATAAATATCTTATAATTTAGTTTGATCTTGATTTATTTAGATTGTGTATACTTTTAAAAGTCCATCATATGAAATGTAGTTTTAAATGTAACCTTTAAATAACAGTTTCAGAACTTGATGAAGTTTGTTAAACAAATCACTTTCCATTTCAGGGATCGCTTACACCTGAGACGGACTACGGAACAGCACGTGCCAGAGGTAGAAGTCCAAGTGAAGCGCAGGAGGACCGCCTCACTGAGCAACCAGGAGTGAGTACAGTGTGGGTTGTGAACCAGTTCAGGCCAGAATCCTTTGTTTTAAGATTAGAATAGATATATCAGACAATGAGGACATGACAGTGAACTTAATTGAAGAAACACATGCATATAATATGAAGGATGGCTGGGCGTGGTGGCACACACTTGTAATCCCAGCATTTGGGAGACTGAGACCAGAGGATCCAGGTTCGTACCATCCTCAGCTACCTAGTGAGGCCCTCCACAACTTAGTGAGACCCTGTTTCAAAATAAAGAATAAAAAATAGGGCTGGGGGTATAGCTCGGAGGTAGAATGCCCCTGAGTTCAATCTCCAGTACTGCAATAATAATAATAATAATAATAATAATAATAATAATAATAATAATATAAAGGATGTAGCAAAATAGTGAAATCATCTTTAATTGTTTTGTCCTAACTTAATCTCTGATTTTAGTATGTGTCCTGATTTCTGCACATAAGTTGGTAGGTATTATCTTTATAAAATTCTCTATCTTTCGGTGTATACACATTTAGTTCTCCTCATTCATATTAAATTGCCTTGCTTATAAAATGTTTGGTGCACTGAAGGGACATTAACATACGTATTTGATCTTGTTCTGCAATATTTAGGTTTTTAGTTTTAGTTACTGCATTTCTCCAGTTAAAATTTTAAGATCTAGTCTGGGTTACAGGACTGTAATCCCAGCCACTCTGGAGGCTGAGATAGGAATATTATAAATTAGTGACCAGCCTGGGAACTTAAAAAGACACTATCAAAAAAAACTATCTAAAAAGGATTGGTGATGTAGCTCAGTAGTAGGGTTCCCCAGGGTTCCAACACTAGAACTCCAAGTAATCCTGTGTTCTTCCATGAAGTTATATATCAATGTAAACATTTTCTGTGGGGAGGGACCTGGAGAGAAACACAGGACAAATGTTGCTTGCATGTGTGTATCTGTCACTCTAAACCTCACTCTGAAGTATAATTACAATGCACCAAATTTAAAAAATTAAGATACAGATACTACAATAAAAAATTTTAAAAAAAAGATACAGATACTTGTCAATGTTTAGTATACATGTAAACACAAAGACATATATGTATGCACATTTTAATTTAGATCTCTAAAAGAGCAGTTTAATGAAAATATCTGACCGTCTTTAATAACCGATACATATTCTGGCATTTTGTCATAGTCACTAAGATTTCAACATTAACGGTAGGTAACGCTTTCTATCCTACTTTCATTTATTTATTTTTATTTAGATGCCACAGGTAGAACCCAGGGACATAATACCTCCAAGTTACACCCCACCTTGATTTTTTATTTGGTAACAGGGTGTCACTATGTTGCTGAGAGCCTCACTAAGTTGCTGAGGCTGGCTTTGAACCTGCAATTCTCTTGTTTCAGCCTTCTAAGTACTGGGATTATTGGAGTGTGCTGCCATAACTGGCTTTAATGTGTTATTTTTCAAAACTGTAAGCATTTATTAATCTCAATAGTGAGTCTGGGCTGGGGTTTTGGTTCTGTGGTAGACTATCTGCCTATCATGCCCAAGGCCCTGGGTTGGAGTCCTAGCACCTGGGGAAAAAAAGAGTCCAAGCTTAAAGCAACCAACCATCAATTCATTTCCCTTTCCACTCAAGAAATAATCTTTAAGAACTTAGTTTATATATAAACTTAGTTTATATAATATATATATATATATATATATATATATATATATATATATATATATATATATTTTTTTTTGTGGTACTGGGGATTGCACTCAGGGGCATTCTACCTCCAAGCTATTCCCCTAGTCTTATTTTTTATTCTTTATTTTGAAACAGGGTCTCCCTAAGTTGCAGAGTGCCTCACTAGGTAGCTGAGGCCGGCCGCGAACCCGGATCCTCCAGTCTCAGCCTCCCAAATGCTGGGATTACAAGCGTGCGCCACCACGCCCGGCAGTTTGTCTTTTCAGACCTAGTACTATGCATTTGCACAAGTATATGTGTGATTTTTGTCTAGGAGACTGTGGGGCACACAATCTCGATGTTTGATTTTCTTGTATACATAGCATGGTTATTTATGATTGTTTTCTCACAGTAGAACTTGGGTATCTTTCTATATCAATGCATATAAATCAACTTTATTTAGCTGAGTGTGGTGGTACATGCCTTATAATCACAGTATTTGGAGGCTGAGACAGGATAATCCCAGGTTCAAGGTTAGCCTCAGCAGCTTAGTGAGACATTGTTTCAAAAAAAAAAAAAATAACTAGGATGGGACACTGTAGCTTAGACATGTAATGCCCCTGATTTCAGTCTCCAGTCAGTAAGGCACACAAAAACAATAACAAAAAATCTACCTTACTTTATAGGTTGCATATTTTAATCACTAACTTATTTGATATTTATCTTGTTTTCATCTTTCTCTATTCACAATGAAGATAAGAAGTCACTCTAAAATGCAGTGTATTAATAACTATTTCCTCAACTACAGGGTTTTTTTTTAGAAAGTAGGTAACATTTTGTGTCTTTTATTATTTGTTATATGAAAAATTGTCAAAGATTCACAAATTTTAAATTACTAGTGAAAATAAAGATTTCCCCTATTTAAGTTCTAATACCCTTTTACTCAAAAGTTTTTGTTTTCATTTTTTTCTTTCTTGGTGGTGCTGGGGATTGAACCCAGGGGGTTTCTTCCTCCAAGCTACCCCCAGCCCTATTTTATTTTTTGTTTTGGAACAGTGTCTTCCTATGTTGCTGAGAGGCTCATTAAATGGCTGAGGCTGGCTTTGAACCTGTGATTCTCCTCCTGTCTCAGCCTCCCAAGTACTGAGATTATAGGCATGTGCCACCATGGGGCATTATACTTCTGAGCTACACCCCCAGCCCCATTTTATTTTTTATTTTGAAACAGTGTTTCACTAAGTTGCTGAGGCTAGCTTTGAACTTGTGAGGTGGAGACAGAAGGATCACAAGTACTGGGATTACAAGTGTGTGCAACCATAGCCAACTCTCACGCACATACATATATTTAAATGCTATTAAGGATTGACCCAGGACCTTGTGAACACTAAGCCCATACCTGGCCTCTATAATCCAGGTAAGCATCTCTCCGGTTGAGATGCTGTCCCCGTGGGGATGGGGCGAGTTTGGAAGCTTTCATGCTCATGATAGGCAGGGTCCCATCTATCTATCATTTCCAGGCGCTGGTAATGTACCTGGATGGGTTTGGCCAAGGCAGAGTCTATCTGAGATTTTATGAAGGCTGTTAGT
>PVLC010005766.1:0-73937 GCA_004027655.1 Graphiurus murinus
GAAAGGGGTTATTGGAAGTCTGTAGGAAGAAGCACTATTTGGAAAGACGACCTCAGCACTGTGTTTGTTATCGTGTGTGCAAAACCTTTGATCCTAGAAAGAGAGAGATAATAAAAGAGGTTCGAACCAGTAGCATTTAGCCGGCGTCTTTTATTGGGGCCTCATGGCTGAGGGTTCAGCCTGGGGCGCCCGATAACTTGTTATTCTGAGAGCTGAGACATAGCATCATGAAGCCTACAGAACCAGGATGCTATTGTGAAAGAAGTAACATCAGAGCCGGGCATGGTGGCGCACGCTTGTAATCCCAGCATTTGGGAGGCTAAGACTGGAGGATCTGGGTTCGAAGCCAGCCTCAGCCGAGGCACTCTGCAACTTAGTGAGACCCTGTTTCAAAATAAAGAATAAAAAAATAGGGCTGGGGGTATAGCTTGGAGGTAGAATGTCCCTGAGTTCAACCCCCAGTACCGAAAAAAGAAGAAGAAGAAGAAGAAGAAGAAGAAGAAGAAGAAGAAGAAGAAGAAGAAGAAGAAGAAACCTCAGGACTACAATTTCTTTTCACTTGGTAAACTTTCATTGAGCAAAATTTGGTAACAAAGAACAATCCTGATGGGAGCAATGGTATAACAGGTTGGCTGAGAGATGAGAGATGTGGACCGGGTGTACATTTCACTGCATGAGTCACTCAAGTCCATGAAGAAGTCCTGGGTCCAATCAAAACTACCCTGAGATTTAACCTAACCCAAATTAGAATGCAATAATTAAAAACACAAACAACAACAAATTCTAAAGAGGATGTGGAGAAGTGGGAACTCTAATACATTGTTGATGGGATAGTAGATTAGTGCAAACACTCTGGAAAACAGTATGGAGGATCCTCAGATGAATGGGAATGAACTTACCATATGATCTAGCAATACCACTTCTGGGTTATCTACCCAAAAGAATGGAAACCAAACTACCAGACTAATGCATGTATAGCTATGTTTATAACTACACAATTCACAATTGCCAAACTATGAAACCAACCAAGATGTCCATCAACAGATGTATGGATCACAAAACTATGGGATATGTACACAATGGAATTTTACTCAGCCATAAAGAAGAAAAAATCATGCCATTTCATGAAAATGGAGGGACCTGGAAAAAATTATGTTATGTGAGATTAGTCAGTCATAAAAAGTAAAAAATTAGTTGTTCTCCCTAATTTGCAGAAGCTAGGGAGAAAGTGAGTCATAGGAAGGACTCTAGATGAAGAAGGAAAACCTTAGATGAACAAAGAAGGCGACCTCTCTGAAGGTGATGGAAGGGAGAGGAGTGGGAAATACCTAATGCACATGATGTACATTCACAACCATATCAAAGAATATCACTAAACTGAACATGAGAAGGGGGCGGGGGATTTGGGGAAGGGTTAACTGAGAACTGTGTGCTTGTATGCCTCTACTAGCTTGTACCTCACAAAGATGTATGATTACAATGCACCAATAAAATTTTTAAAATAAATTAATTGATTAATAAAGAAGTCCTGGGCCCAAAGCCTGAGCCTCACTGAGTCATATCCTGAGAAGTTCACATGCTCCTGAAGCTGCCATTGCCCAGGCCAGCCAGGGATAGGTCCCTTGCTATCTAGGAAGACCGACTACTCCTCCAGTCCACTGTGCTGAAGGCTTGGACGTGGGAGATGGGGCCTGTAATCCCCATAATGCTATCTGCCTTGGGTGATATCAAAGTGTGCTCAATACTGGCGCCCCATCTACTACTGAGGAACCTACTCTCACACTAATATCTTAAGAGAGTTACTCCATGTGACTGTGATGGCTGGCTGTGTTGGGAGATGACTGTGTGCTGTGAGAGGGTGCTTGGAAATGAAAAGAGAGGCAGTCTCACCAGCATCACTCTGACAGAGTCAGCCATGACTCCTACATAGGGCTTCAGGATGTCATAGTGGAAGGCTGGAGTCAACATCCGCCGGTGCTGGAACCACTTCTGTCCATTCAACAGGAGCAAACCATACCCTAAGGGAGACATAGTTGTGTTCACAGGTGTGTGGACAATGGGATCAGACTAGGGAAAATTGGAGACAGAAGAGGGTGGGGGTCCTGGAAAAAGAAACCCCATATATCAGCATTTTTTGGACAGTAATGACTGGAATTTTTTAAGAATGTGAATTTTCCCAGTTGGCCTGGTACATGTGATGAGTTTATGCCAGCTCTGAAGTAAAGGTTGAAAGGGTTGAGGGCAGTACAGGGAGGTATATGAATAAATGTCAAGCGGAGGCTGTTTGGAGATAACTAGGAGGAGCTGAGATTCAGAGGGCTCATAGTAGCAGGAAAAGAGGCGAAATTCTGTTTAGAAGAGAAATGAGGAATGAGTCACCATGGTGACCTGTCAATTCTTTTTCTCCATGAGCCAGAGAGATACATCTTACCAACCACAGCAGGGAACAACCACATTTAGATGTACATACCAATCCAGGGAGCCAGGAATCTGTAGGTATCATTAGATTTGGGATCTGAAAGAAAGAAGAGAAAGGGCTTTTTAGAAAAGTGGTGTTGACCTAACCATGCAGCCTCCAGGCAGATGTGGTGACTTTCGTGTCTCCTCCCACTGCTTCCCATATCCATCAGCCTCCGTCCTAACAGTCAGCGGGGTTCAGGAAGGCAGACTCCATGGACCAGCAGCTGAACTCCCCAGGACTGCACTGAGGACTTGATGAACTATTTAGGCAATGTATCAATGGCAAAGAATAAGACAAATTAGAGCCTTGAAATATGTCTAGAATGAGTGGTCACTTAGTCATCCTGTAGCCCAGGATGGGTGAGTATTGGAGGTCACCCAATCAGTGTGGATCCAGGTTAACTATTTTACTTCTTGGGCAATTTATATTACAGATCAGCTCAATTTGTTTTAAAAAAATGAATTTTGGCTCTGAACTGCTGTTTTATTAAACATTCTTTAATCAGTACAATATACTGTTGCCTTTGTTCGGGTTGTGGGCTGAGCAGAGAAATAGAAGAGAGTTCACATGTCAACATTTAAGTGGCCAGTTTTTTTCTAGAATTCCAACCCAGAGCTTATGCCCTGGAGAAAAGACCTGCTGCTGCTGGGCTGGAGTTTCACTCACCTGATCTTCCCAGAATCACCTTTATGTAGTCAGGATCATAGATTTGCACCATGACCTTACTCCCCCATAACCAGCGAGGACAGGCGCTTGGGAATTTATCTACCCATTTCAGCAACTGTTGCAGCTCCTGGTCATTTTGAAGCTATCGGCAAGGGAAATAAAACCAATAACAGTTTTTCTTTTAAGTCTAGTTCCTGTAGTGCAGATGAAGGGTTGAATAGCCAAGTGGAGATAGTACTGGATCTCCCCACAGAAATCAGAGACTTAGGCTGTTTTTGAGGACCTGGGTTTGGTTCCAGACCCTTGCTGTCTCCCTAGGACTTGACCTAAGTTCAGGTTCTGTCTCCCTGTTGGCTACCTATGGCCCCACATCAAAACTGCCCTTAGTACCTTATATATAGTAAATGCTTGATCAGTGTTCAGAGATAGACACCATTGTGCACAGAATTCCCACAGATTTACATTAGAGTTATGAGTTAATTGTGTTCTTTTCAAATTCATCTGGTGAAGAGATAATCCTTAGTACTTCAGAAGGTGATGTTATCTGGACATAAGGTCTTTATAGTGGTAATCAAAGTAAAGTGAGGTCGTTAGGTTGGACCTTCATCCAACATGGCTAAAGTCTTATAAAAAGAGGTATTTTGGTTACCATGATATGCATGGAGAGAAGACAGTGTGAAGAGACATAGGGAGAAGATGGTCATTTATAAGTCAGGAAGACAGGTCTGAAACAGGTACCTCCTTCAGAGCTTACAGAAGGAAATAGCCTTACCAATACCATGACCTAGGACTTCTAGTCTCTATGTGTTGATACAATACATTTTCTGTTATTTTAGCCACTTAGTCTGTGGTTCTTAGCTATGGCAGCCCTAGCAAACTGGTAAAATTATGTAATGCTCAAGGCTATCCAATGATCGGGGAGAGATTATTAGTTCATCCTGTCTTTCTGAAGAATGAAGAAACCAATGTTAGATGATATGCCCATGTAGTTGCATTATACCCAACACTCTGACTCCAGGGTTCCTTTCTCTGGGTTGTCATAGCTCCAAGTTGGCTTTCTAGTATCATATTTTACTCAATGTGCTCATCTGTGGATCTCTGCTGGCAGACTAAGCTTCATTATCTGTCACCTCTATATTCTTAGAGCCCAGAATCCAGTATGACTCACAGAAGTCATGCTTTATTTTTAAAGCAACAAATAAGTGCATGAAGGAATCAATGATTTCATGTGGAAGAGAGAATGGGTGAGCCTTCATTAAAATTCTTATTGCAAGCCAGGCATGGTGGTGCAAACTTGTAATCCTAGTACTTAGCAGGCAGAGACAGGAGGATTGCAGGTTTACAGCCAGCCTCAGAAATTTGTGAGGTCTTCTGCAAGTTAGTGAGGCCCTGTTTCAAAACAAAGGAATAAAATAGGGCTAGGGGTGTAGCTCGGAGGTAGAATGTTCTTGAGTTCAATCCCCAGTACCTGCCCCCCCCCCACACACAGAATTCTTGTTGCAGAGGACAGGTATAATTTTAGGCTAATGTAGAAAAAGAAAAGAGAATAAAAGAAGACTAGGGGCTCAGGGGTGTCCCCAGGAGGCCCATGATAGAGTCAGCTAAAATGCAGAAGTGACAGAACCAGGGACTATGAGCAGCCAGGCTTTTCTTCTGCATCCATTCATCCAGAAAATATTCACTGAAGCCCTGCTCTGTACCAGGCACTTTTCTAGCGCCAACAACTCAACTCTATGTCAACACCATCTGCCCTTGTGCTGCTGAAGTTTTCATGGTGATAAAGGTGTTTCCACTCTTCCTGCATTGACTCATCACCATGAGACCATAAGTCATGTTTGTATGGTATGCTGAATCCTATTTTGAGACTCTGTTGCAACCTGGCCAAAGGGTACACCTGGTCCTGTTAACTGTAGCTGGGATTTCAGAGGGCTTTTATAGTTCATCTGTTGGGGGAATAGAAATCTGAAAGAGGAGTGAGCTAGGCAGATGTGGGCAAATGTTTCCATCACAAGCAATGGGTGAATACATGAATGAGTTGAAAGACAGATGGATCCACTCATTAATTTATTTGATAAGTATTTATTGAGAACTTACTATGCATGAATTACCTTCTGAGGGGTTAGGGATTAATCAGTGAATAAACAGGGCTCCTGCTGTTGTGGAGCAAATGTTCTTCTGATGTGTTTGTTGGGGTGTGAGGTAGTCAATCCTGAGCCAAACTGGGAATTATCCTGCTTGAATTCCTTGAGGATGCTGCTCTATGTTCCAACATAGGAGCTTCCTTTTTCCTTTAATCTAGTGCAGGGACCAGCCAGTGGGATCCTCCTGCAGCCCCCCATGTTTTCCCTGCAAGGACCTGGGGAAGCCTGTTAAGCCCTGTGTCACCATCCTGTCTGATTGGTTAGTGCCCAAGGGCAATCTGCTGACATTAGTATAATGATTTTAATAATCAAATATTGTCTATGAACTGTGACTATTTCTTTATGGCCAAATTTAATAGTTCCAATAATAGGCTCCCCACTGATGATAATCATCTGGCCTCCTCAAAAAAAGTGGCCCAATTGGTGCCCCACACCCTAGTCCTGTTGGTACAGGGGATCAACTCTATCTCTTCCTGTCCTTCAGGCTGTTTCTCTTCTTTAGTCACAGCCCACCTCTGCACTGATCACAGGGGTACACAAAGGGGATGATGTGCTTGGGTCCAAGAAGTCCTGTGTGGGAAGAGAGCTAATAAATAAACTGATACTTTCTCATGAGGCTACTCCAAAATCAGTACCCGGCAACTGCGAGATACCCTGCACTGCACTGTCTCCCTCATATGTACCCCCCCACCACCACCACATCAAGGTTTTAGCCCTAAATCATCCATTGTAGAAGATTCCTTAATTTCAAACAAATTGATCAGTTGGACCCTATGCCTAACACCAGGCCCTCCCACACAAGCAGAGTGAAAATTTTCCTTGTGTACTAACACCTCCCGAGAATCATGGCTTTTGATACCGCACATTAAGAACAACACAGGGAAGGAATTCCATCATGCTGATATAAGTGTTCCCAGGCAAGTTCCAGGCCAGGCAGAGAGGACGGTGTTGAGTGACTAGGCGGGGAAACATCTAGAACCCTGGCTCTTTGAGAACCGTTGAGGATTTTGGAGGTACTCAGGTTGGAGAAAAGGAAACTCAAGAAAGACCAACCACAGCCCTCCCAGTGTATGGCTGCCAAGATATATGTCAGATATATAAGGAAGGAAAGTATCAGAGCAAAACAGCATCAGGACAGGTTTCCTGGGTAGTGAGTTCCCTGTCACTGGGATGAGCCCAGCCTGATGGGTAATGTGGATGTTCCCTGGAGGCCATGTGCTTGTCACACAAGTGGCCTTGTCCTGAAGGACTGGGGATGTAGCCCAGTGATAAAGTGCTTGACTCACAAGCACAAGGCCCTGAATTTGGTCCCCAGCACCAATAGAAAATGAGATCCATCCTGTCCTGTGGACTAGTTGACCAGGCTCTTAGAGCCCCAGCCCTCCCTTCTCTCCTACTACCCTGTCCAGCTCCTTCCTACCTTCTGCTTGTGCCCGAAGAACCAGTGCGAGGGTGGGGCCGGGAACTCCTGGAGGGCCTTGAGCAGCCACTGCCTGCGCAAGTAGAACTGAACTGCCTTGAACAGCAGCAGAAGCAGGATGAGCAGGGAGGCCACTTGGAGGACCCCCAAGGGGTTGCCCAGGAGTCTGGTGAGGCTCGGTGCAGAGATGCTCATGATGCAGCAGCCTCTGGATCACTGACTATCCTGGCCTTCACTGAACTCCCCTCATCTACTCTGCATAAATACTAAGAGGATTGCCCAATCACTGTGGTAAGGAAAGGGGGGAGAGCAAAACTTGAGCTCAGAGTCCAGAAGTAATTAGTCTGAATAATGTACCCTGGGAAACAGTGAGAGCAGAGCTTTAGCAGTTGACCATGTAGATGGCCATGCATATACCCACTTTCCACTCTTAATATTGTCCATAAATATTTAATGAGCATTTGTTTGCCTAACAGTGCCTTTGGTGATGGGGCAGAGTTTCGAGGAAAATACACATGAACTCCAAATGCAAGGGATTCAAAATCTTGTTTACCAAATGTTCACTACATGTACTTACTATTACCGTAAGTTCAGTGATGAGACACTGATTGCAAAAAGTTAAACAATGCAGTTAAAGGAAAAGAGCTACTGAGAGTTACATTAGAAACCTTCTGCATTTTTCTCCTATACTCTCTGCTCCAGCTGTTTCAGAAATGTTTCCCAAGTCTCTTCATATCTACTCTGCAGCATGACCCAAGGTGACTGTGCAGGTGAATGGAGCCCTGGCTTGCACTCAGGAGGATCAAAGGCCAAGTCAGCCTCACCATACAAGTAAGCAGCAAGTTATCCTTATTTTGTATGGTGGGATAATAATCCCTTTTCTAAATTTCTCATAGGCTTTCTCATTCCTTCCTTCCTTCATTCATTTCAAAAAATTTCTTGACCTCGTACTCTTCTGTTTAATGGTAATACATATATATTGATTATATATATATATATATATATATATATATATATATATATATATGTATTATCAGTGCAATAAAATGGTGTCTGAGTTCTATGATAAGGAACATGGCTGATGGGAGTAAAATTGAATCTGGTCAGAGATGGGTGGAAAGATGCTACCTGTTGCATACTAACAAGGACCCAGTCACCACCCCCATGCCCAGAAGTGTCTGGAGGATGTGCTGGCACAACGCAGGTTACCTCTGTTCTTCCCACACATCTTACCCCAGCACATGGACTGAGGCTCCCTGAATGAGAGCTGTGGCACAATATGGATGAGACCACAGGCTCTTGGAGTAAGAGGGCTGGCCAGCAGCTCCTGCCAGAGTTACACTCCCATCCCTGAATTACAAAACCATAGCCATATGGAGGGTGAATTCCACTCTAAAATGGGCAGTTCTTCCACGGTACATGCTCCCCTCTCAAAGAGATACTAGTAGTTGAACTTAGAACCCTGACTATGCTGTTTGGATTTTTTGGTGCTAAGATACATTCCAGCTCAGGTCAGATGGAAAGATGGAACTGCTCACTAAAAGGCCCTCACATGATAGAAAAAGAAGAAGCCATCACAACAGATGCACATACACAGAACCTCAGATACATAAAGAACAAACCTAAAAGACTCACTCAAAAGTTTATCCCCCTCCCTAATAACTGAGTACACGGATACAAAAGTGGATGAAATTCCAGACAAACAATTCAGAAAGTTGATTACTAAAATGAGCAATAAGATAAAGAATATCGCCGGGCGTGGTGGCGCACGCTTGTAATCCCAGCATTTGGGAGGCTGAGACCGGAAGATCCGGGTTCGCGGCCAACCTCAGCTACCTAAGTGAGGCACTCCGCAACTTAGTGAGACCCGGTTTCAAAATAAAGAATAAAAAATAGGGCTGGGGGTATAGCTCGGAGGTAGAATGCCTCTGAGTTCAATCCCCAGTACCGCAAAAAAAAAAAAAAAAAGATAAAGAATATCTAAGGAACTAACTAAGGTACAAAACAAAGTCATAGAGATCACACATGGGGACAGGTTCATCTTCAATTCCCTCACCCTCACTTTTTCCATGATTACCTCCCCAACCATAAGTCCAATGGCCAGAACTCAGAAAGTAAAACATTAAAGATATTCCAGGAAAATGTCTGTAAGCTAGCTCTTCCAGGAACCAGGATTTTCCTCCTGACCTGCTCCCTGGGTCAAGAACCACAAAATCCTTCCTCCAACTCCCTTCTCCTTTGGATTATCTCATGCCAGATGACTCATTACATGGACTATGTGTCCAGAGTTTCCTTTCTGCTCCACTAAATCCTTATGTCTAAAATCAAGAGCCAAGGGGTATATAGCCTCTCATAAATAACCCTGCTCTTGCCTACCACCTCCCATTACCCACTCTCAGGTTTCTACCTCCCTATTCCTATGAAACTCAGCATACTAAGACCATTCTTATGCTATGGTTTTATGAAAACATATTTATGGTTATACCGAAATAAATCATTCTTGCTAGACCCATACAAAATATGAGCCAGGAAATAATGAAAAGGGAGGTTTTGTTCTTGTCTACCTGAAATAAGTGCTATTTTAAGAAATTTCTTTAAAATACCACAGAAATTTCTTCATGCTTTTATATACCCCATGCTTTGCATTTCTTGCACATATGCATATACTTCTGTAAGAAAGATTATCTTTGATGTTTTGGGGAACTACAGCAATTCTGATAAGGACCTCTTGACAGAACACGTGCAATGCAATGGCACCTCCATCTTTGAGCCTATGCCAGCCTTGCCCCAAGTCTCAAAGACCAATGAGACCAATGAACTTTCGTTTTCTCAAAGCACTGGCACCTTAGGTTTTGCACTGTTAAGACTTTTATTGGCAATAAGTACAAAAATTAAAGAAAAATACACAACAAACCCAACAATAGCATAAGAAATCCAATTCGTTTATTGTTTTGGGCCATTAGGCTTGGCTTAAAGGTAACCCATAGGACAAATAAGTGACCAAGGGAACCAGGTGAGGCCTGTTGTAATCCTTGAGCCTCTTCTTTTTTTATGCAATTTGGTCTATTATTTTATTCACTGATTTTTCTTTCTTTATTTCTTTTTTTTTTTTTTTTTTTTTTTGGTGGTGGTGGTGGTACTGGGAATTGAACTCAGGGGCATTCTACCACTGAGCTACATCCCCAACTGCGGCATTACCTTAACCAGTTAAGGCTTAAGAGCAAGGCTCAGCCTGCTAAATAAGGGACGTGTGACATTTCTCGCTTTACATTATTTTATTCTGGAAATTTGGGCTTTGCTTCCACATTAAAAAAGATTTTTTAAGAGGCTCAGGATGCAGTCATCAAGGAGAACAAAGGCCTAGGCCTGGCTCAGAGGTATCCATTAACTCTACAAATACCGGCAGCTGAGTCAAGAGAACTTAGGTTTCTTATCATAAGACAGAAGGAAGCTTCAAGACAGAAAGCTTGCCAAACTCACTGCTTACCTAAAAACTTATTAACCAGCTATCTTTTAGCTGCCTGAGCAAATAGGAAAGATTTATCTAATGAATAGTTCCTCTTCGCTTTTAACCTTTAACCCTGCTCCTCCTTCGCTGTTCCTACTCTCTACTAAAAGAATAATTCATTTACACTTTTGTATTTTTTCTGCTGCTCCCCTAATGTTAGCAAACACTATAGGAAATAGCCTTTCTAGTTAACATGTACCCACTTAACTCTAGGGAAAAACAAGGCTGTAAAAATTCTTTTTGTATACCTTGTGATGAGCATAAATATCACTCATGAGATGAATTAAAACAGATGCGTCTTAACATACATGGTGTGTAAGCGTACTCTCACTTGCTCTCGACCTTGTCTCAATCTCCACCTAACGAGGGACCCCCCAGGCTCTACCGCTTCTTTGAGGGCTGGCCCCCGGCACCCAACCCTATTTATTTATTTATTTATTTTTGAAACAGGGTCTAACTAAATTGCCTGCCTGGCCTCATCAAACCCGTGATCCTCCTGTCTCAGCCTGTCAAGTACTGGGATTACATCACTCACTGCTTTTTCTCCAGCTGTGAGAACACAGATTCATGTATTTTAGGCAGTTAATATCTGTTGAACTAATAATCATTCGTCAACTATATTAAAAGCATGTGAGAACTCAAGACATTTATCTAAAACCATGAGTCCTTAGAAAAGATAGTATGGTGTTTGGTTAAGGCATTTTAAAAGTGATTATTTTATTGTTTCTTAACTTATTTCTTATATCTGTGCTCCTAAGATTGTCTCTTGTATCCAGGGCTGGCTCCATGGACTGGGACTGCAACTCAGAAGGGCATATGCTTGGTTCAATGCCAAATGATAACAATGCTGTTGTCATCTTAAAATTAATACATTTTTTATCCCACACTACTTTCTTTTTCTTTTTCTTTTGTAGTAGTGAGGATTGAACCCACGGGCATTCTACCTCTGAGCTACACCCCAGTACCTATTTCATTTTTATTTTGAAACAGGGTCTAGTTAGGTTGATGAGTCTCACTACTTGCTGAGGCTGTCCTTGAACCTGCAATCCTCCTGTCTCAGCCTCCCAAGTACTGGGATTACAGGCGTGTGCCACCAAGCCCAGCTTATATCACACTTTCATTTTACATTGGGATCCATAAACTCTGTGGTGGATTGGATCTTGGGGTGGATATGCTATACAATGGTGTGCTACTATGCATCTCTTCCCAATTCAGAGTTCAGCGCCCTCAAACCAGCAGCTTGAAATAGCCCACAGTGGTCATGGGTATGCGCTAGAAATCAGGGCGAGAAGCAATTGAAAACATTTACCAGCACACTACTGGGAAAGCCACATTACTTACACAGAATTTCAGAGTAGGAAAGGTCTTTTTTTGCATAGCGGTTTATTATTTATTTGTGACAAAGAAGAAAAACAATTATGTGAGCCTGGGCATAATTTCAAAATCTAAATCCAGATCTTCCGTGATTTGATAGTGTCATACTTAAAATATGACACCCCAGGAGAGTATAGAAGTCGGCCTAAAGCAAGACTAAATAAAGCATCCGTGGATAAGGTTTAGAAATCGGGATTGCGTTCCCGTCTCCTCTTCCCAGGCCTAGGTCGCCCCTCCCACCGCCCTTCCTCCTTCCCTGGAACCGAGAGCTCAGACCGGCCACTGACTGGTTGATCCCTGCCAGCTCCCGGCAGGAGCTCCCGGCACAGTACCTCTGGGTCCCCGGAGGCTGCCTGCGCATTGGGCTTGCGCAGAGCGATGGAGGCTTCCTGGCTGGAGACGAGATGGGCGCGGCCTGTATACCTGGCGTTCGTGTTCTGCCTGGCCCTGGGGCTGCTGCAGGTCATCAAGCTCTATCTGAGGAGGCAGCGGCTCCTGCGGGACCTGCGCCCCTTCCCGACGCCCCCCACCCACTGGTTCTACGGGCATCAGAAGGTAGATGAAAGGGAGGGCGGAGGAGGATGCTGTGGGGGACGCTGGCCACCAGGCGGCTGCTACCTTCCCTCCCTCCGGACCCTGGGTCCTTCGAGGACCTCTCAGCCCAGCCTGTGGCTCTCAGCACTTCTGCATTACTCTAGAGACTTCCTGCCGCCCTACAGAGAAGGGTCACTAGGGAGGAAGCAGTGGGGGCTGGGAGGGAGCCTTTTAGAAAGACTGGAAACTGGAAAAAGAAAGCCGGGTGTATCCTCCAATTGCTTCTCTCTCTCTCCCACGCATGTTCAAACTGCATTGTAAAATGCCTTCCACATGCATTATTTAAAAAAAAAAAAAAAGTAGGTTGTTCTAAATAATGCGTATTAATTGCAGAAAATGTGTAAAATTGGACACAGTCGTTGGCATCCTTAGTCTATTCAAGCCAGAGAAAACTAACCTTTCCTAACTTTTTGGGGGGGTACATTATAATTATATATCATAATGAGGTTCAGCATGATAGAAACATACATACACATGTGTTTCCCTCCAGATCCCACCCTGCTCGCTCACCCTCCCTGTATATAGTTTTGATACTGGCATGGATAACTTCACATATGAACACAGCATTATTTGGATTGTTTCTGTCATTAAATCTTGTGAAGCAGGGTGCAGACCCAGCCAATCTCGAAACAAATATTGGTTGCATCTGTGGCACACACCTGTAATCCCAGTACTTAGGAGGCTGAGACAGGAGCATCACAGGTTCAAGGCAGGTGTGTAGTAACTTAGCAATACCCTGTTTCAAAATAAAAAGGACTAGAGGTGTAGAATGCCCTGGGTTTAATCTCCAGTATCAAGAAAGAAAGAAAGAAAAAGGAAAAAAAGGAAGCAAGAAGGAGGGAAGGAAGGAAAGAAAGAAAAGTATTGGTTGATTGAAATTTGGCAGGTAGAAAATTGGCAAGTAGAAAATTTCCAGCCCTGATTCATGTTATTAATTAATTAATTAATTAAATTCATTCAACAAATTTTGATTGGCAGTTGTGTGATAGGCATTAGGATTACAAAGAGAAGATGGGTCTCTGCCCTCCCTAATTTCAGACTTGAACGGTAGTAAGTTTGGCTAGGTATAGAACTCTTCAGAAATTATTTACTCTCAGAATTTTGATGTGTGTGTGTGTGTGTGTGTGTGTGTGTGTGTGTGTGTGTGTGTGTATATGTAGTACTGGGGATTGAACCCAGAGGTATTCTACCTCCAAGCTATACCTCCAGCCCTATTTTTTATATTTTGAAACAGGGTTTCACTAAGTTGTGGAGGGCCTCACTAAGTAGCTGAGGCTGGCTGCAAACCTGCGATCCTCCTGTCTCAGCCTCCCAGGTACTGGGATTACAAGCGTGTGCCACCACACCCAACTTACTCTCAGAATTTGAAGACATGGTTCCATTGTCTCTAGAGTTCAGAATAGCTGTTGAAAATTCTGATGACTTCCTGATTCTTTTCATTTTAGTTTATAAATTATATACATTTAAGATGTACAACATGCCGTTTTGATATAAATATTTTGACATACATAAACATAGCACAGAGCTGGGAGTGGTTGTGCATGCTTGTAATCCCAGCATTTGGGAGGTTGAGATCGGAGGATCCGGGTACTCGGCCAGCCTCAGCTACCTAGTGAGGCACTCCACAACTTAGTGAGACCCTGTTTCAAATAAAGAATTAAAAAATAGGGCTGGGGGTATAGCTCGGAGGTAGAATGCCCCTGAGTTCACTCCCCAGTACCACAAAAATAAATAAATAAATAAATAAATAAATAAATAAATAAATGTAGCACAGTGATTATTACCATCAAACAAATAAACATACCCATCACCTTCTTTTCCTTTCTTCCTCCCTCCTTCCTTATCCCTTTTTCTCTCTCTTTTTATTTATCATGGTAAGAGTGACTAAAAATCTACTTTCTTGTGCCCTTATATAATACATTCGCCATACTCATGTTGTACGTAACATCTATAGACTTAAACATCTTATACAACTGCAACTTTGACCTACTTCTTCCCATTGCCTCCACCCACCACTGCTAGTAACCACTGTTTTACTCTCTCTTTCTAGGTATTTATTCTTTTCTTTCCACCTTCCACATATAAATGACATCATGCACAATTTTTTTGTTCTGTGTCTGGCTTATGTGACGTAGCATAATGTCCTTTAGGTTCTTCACATGGCAAGATCGTCTTCTTCTTTAAGGGAAAATAGTGTACCCTTATGTCTTCATACCACATTTTCTTTATCCATTCATCTAATGATGGACACTTAGGTTGGTTCCGCATCCGGGTGATTGTGAATGATGCTGCAATGAACATAAGAGTGCAGGCATCCTCATGCGGTGGTGATTCACTTACTTTGGATATGTACCCAGAAGACACGGTTGGGTCATATGGTAGTCCTTTTTTTTTTTTTTTTTTTTTTTTGAGGAACCTATATACTGTACCAATTTAAATGCCCACCAATAGAGTACAAGGGTTCCCTTTTCTGTCAACACTTAATATTTCTTGACTTTTTGATAAAAAGCCACTCTAACAGGCATGAGAAGGTGTTTTACTGTGGTTTTGATTTGCCTTTTCCTGTTGATTTGTGATGTTGAGCACCTTTTCATATGATGTTGGACATTTGTATGTCTTCTTTTAAGAAATATTCAGGTCCTTTGCTCATTTCTGAAATCAGGTTTTTGTTATCTTGCTAGCGAGTTGTATGAATTCCTTATAGGTTTTGAATATTCACCCCTAATTGAATATATGGCTCACAGATATTTTTCCCAATCCTTAGCGTGCCGTATATATGTTTTTATTGGTGCATTGTAATTATACATCATAGTGAGGTTCAGAGTGGTATGAACATACATGCACACATCACTTGGTGTGTGTATTTCCTTCTGCATCCCATCCCAGTCCCCCTTCCTCCAGAGTTAGGGGCAGTCCACTAACAGCAATTTGTTGGTACAGTCCACTAACAGCAATTTATTGGTACTTTTATTGGTACATTGTAATTATACATCATAGTGAGGTTCAAAGTGATACAAACATACATGCCTTGTTGGTGGGTTGCAAATTAGTACAACCACTATGGAGATCAGTACAGAGATTCCTCAGAAGACTAAGAATGGAATCACCACATGATCCAGCTATGCCATTCTTCTCTATCTTTCCAAAAGAATACTGTAATTTCTTTAATACTTCCTCTCCTCAATTTCTCTCTTCTCTCTCTCCTACTGGTTGGATACTAGACTCCTGAACTGAGCTTATGTGTTTCTTTAAAATATCTTTGCTTCTTGATTTTATCTTCTTACAATATCTGCTATAAATACTTTTTAAAAATCTGGTTATCATAATTTTACCTTCCATGAGTTCTCTTATTCTCCTTTTGTTCTTGCATCAATTTCCTTATAATGCATAAAAACACCACACTAAAACTTAGTGACTTAAGACAGCAATCATTTCTCTAGCTCATGATTCTGTAAGCTGGCAGTTGGGGCTGGGTAAGGAGGCTGTGAGGTGTGGCTGTCATGGGCTAGGCTGTGCTCACTTTGGCTGGGCTCACTAATGCATCTGCAGCTAGCCACTGGATTAGGTAAAGTCTGGCTGTTGTTTTAAATGCCTCGGTTTTCTTCTACCTGCTCTATTATCTTTCAGCTGGCCAGCTGGCCAGCCTGGCCATGCTCACACAGCATCAGGGTTGCAAGAATAGCAAGAGGACATGCCTCAATGCGTAAGTTCTTTTTACATCTGAACCATGTTTGCTGTTCTCAAATTGACCAAAGCCAAGTCACATGGACAAGTTCAGTGTTTGTGTGGGAGAGCACAAAGCATATGAATACATGAGGCATTAATAAATTGGGGTCATTACTCTAGTCAATTAAGTTTATTCTTCTTTGTTATATAATTCTCATCTTGTTTCATGAATTGCTGTATCATCTTTCTAAAGTGTCAATAGCAGTTTTTCAAAATATTTTTCTAATCCCCACATATTTTTTCAGTATCTTTTCTGTTCATATATTAGTTGTCTCTTGCTAACAAATTACCCCCAAATTTAGCAAGTTAAAATGACAGTTTTTATCTCACATAGTTTATAAAGGTCAAGAATTCGGGAGTAGCATTAACCAGCTGGGTAATTCTGAGCCAGAATCTCCCACAAAGTTGCCTGATGTTAGCTGGGGCTTCAACCTTCTCACGATTTGACTGGGTTGGGAACATACCTCCAAACTCACTTACCTGGCTGCTCACAGGCCTCGGTTTCACAATGGCTGGTGACCACAGGCATTAACTCCTCACTTCATGGACCCTTCCATAGGTCTGCTTACAACTAGGATGCCTACTTATCCTGGGATACTCAGTTGTTTCTTGGATTTAGTACTGAAAATCTCACATCCTAGAAACCCCTTTGGTCACAGGCATGCTGGAAGTGATAGTCACCCTTCTTTCAATGTGGCAGCTTGCTTCTCCTCAACTGAGAGAGAAGAGAGTGAGAACCCAAGATGGAAGCCATAGTCTTTTAAAACCTAATTTGAACTTTTCTACCATCATGTCTGCTATATATATTTGGTGACACTGACAAATCCTGGTATAATATGGGAGGGGATAATACAAAGAGGTGGGCATCATTGGAGACCATCTTGGAGGTGGCTACCAGTTTATTTTGGTTATTGTCTTCCATTGATGGAGACTGTCCTCAAATGCCTCATGGTCTTTGGCTATTGTTTCATATTCTAGAATGAGACCCTAAAGAGGTTTGGAAGTCTTGTCCATACATCAAGAACATTAATAGAGAGTGATCTGATTGCAAACCTGTTGGAGGGCCAGAACTGTCACGTGTTCCTGAAACTGGAATTAAGAAGTAGCAATCAGAAATTGGAAAAAACCTGAAATTTGTCCAACATATCTGTTCTACCAGCTACTGAGAATGACATGTTAAAGTGGTGCTTCTCAAAGCAAGTGTTGTGAAGAACAAGTCTATCTCCAATCTGCTGCAAATACTTTCATGTGGCTTGGGCATCCAAGATGATTTTTACCTAAACAAACAATCTTTGTATTCATTTATAATTTCCATGAGGGCAAAGAACATGATTGTCTTATATTTCCCTGTATCTCTGTCATCATGTACATAAAACAGGTCCTCCATAAGTACTCATTTGTTTATTACTTATGAATGAATAAATGCTCCTATTGTTGAAACCCACCTCTCTGCATGATCAGTGGGTGCTAGTCACTGACCTGACAAGTGGAAGCATGAGCCAAAAGAGAGTCTGCATCATTACAGGAACTGGATTTCAAGAATCTCAGCCCTTTAGTGGCCTTTATCCAGAGAACATTTCGTGGGTTACAGTGGCTAACTGATAACACAGGAAATTGGAAGCCAGAGTTTTCTACCTCTTTAGGGGATAAGAACAAATCATCACACAGCAAATGCTATGTGGTCAAAGAAGAATTCACCAGCCTTAAGCCTTCCCTGAAGGTGGAGATCCCCAGTCATGCTCAAATATGTAGATAAGCACACCTGAACACCCAACAGCTGGCTCTCATTTTACACAGAGGAATGTGTAACTGGATCTTATTTTCAGTGATTTAGAGAAACTATTTATATGAGCCATTAGTAATCTGCATATAAAAGCAAAAAGCTCTTCCCTGGTAGTTTGCACTCTGCTTTATAAATGTTGGGTGCTTAGAGTTTTGTATTTGATTTTGCTTCAAGCTTCACACACCTGTATGCATGAGCCTTCTACTATTGTAGGGCAAAAGAATTGGACTTTCTTTGTAGATTGAATTTGCAGGGTTTTAAAGAGGTGTGTGCTTCTACACCACAAGAAAGAATCATTGGAAAAGAGAGAGAGGAAAAGGGAGGAGGAATAGTGAGCTAGATAATGGTAATGTTCAATTTACTGACTGCTTCCTGGCTAGGAAAGGAATTTGCAGCCTCCAGGCCCCGCCCCTCCAGGTGTGTGATGCTGGCAGGTGAGGCAGACAAATCACTTTACCCTCTGTTGGGAAAACAGCCTAGAGCATACATCATTTGATAATGACTTGGTTGGGGGCTACAATGTGTATTTATATTAAGAAAGTGAACACACTAATCTCCTTAGAACATTATCCCCTAAGCTTAGAAATCCCAAAGAAAGCCTGTTCACCCAGTCCAGAAAAGGAGCCATGCCCTTTTGCTGTGTGACTTCGTGTAGTCCCTGAACTCAGCTTATGTCTTTAAGACAAGACAAATCCAGACTGGCTGGTTCTCTAATTTCCTTTACTTTTTTCCATTGCAGTTTCTTCAGGAAGATAAAATGGAGAAGCTTGAGGAGATTGTGCAGAAATACCCTTGTGCCTTCCCTTGCTGGGTTGGACCCTTTCAAGCATTCTTCTTTATCTATGACCCAGACTATGCAAAGACATTTCTGAGCAGAACAGGTAAGAAAAGGGGCGGATCTCAGTGACTTAACCCTCCTAGGAGTGATATGCACATCTCGCAGGCAGGACCTGAAGCTAAGATTAGTTCTGGGCCCTTAAGTGTCCTTGAGCAAGTATAGAGAGGTGGCAGGTCTCGTACCCAAGTGAAGGGGATTCTCGTGTCCTCCCCAGTCCCTTGTCTACCTCTCATCTCCAGAGTCCTGGGAAACACAGCTGGCATTACCAGACCAGCCAGGAGCTTCCTTTGCCTCTCTTGGTTTTATGACTTCTGTGTCAGCAATAGTCTCCACTCCCATCCCCTCTTGAACATAAAGCTCCAGGTAAAACAGTAGCTGGGCCTCTGCTGGCTCAGCATAGAGCCCTGGACATGGGAGCATTCATTTACCAGGCCACCCTCTTGGTGACAATGCAGATTCTGTGTGTTTCCCAACTATGTTCCTCGTGGGGGTGCAAGTCATCTCTCCACCCCATCCAGTCCTTTCTCAATGTTTCCACCAGGGATTACCCCATAGCACAAAACTAAAATGGCCAGTTTTTGCTGACAAACTATGTCAAACAAAGGTCTCATATTCTAATCTTCTTTTCTGTGTCTCATATCCCTCATCTTTAATAAAAACCTAATAAAAGAAAGCACCTTTTCCCCTGAAAATTTCAGTATTTCCCAGTTCCCTGTTCTGATTCGTCTCAAGTTCATCTTTAAGGACAAGAGCTGTAAAACAATTCCATATTAAGTCACAAAAAACAAGAAGCACTTGTATTTCACTATCTGGTATCTGCCAACTCCTGCTCTACTAATTAATTTACCTTTCAAAAAGGTTATGTATTATCCCAACTCCTGTTCTGGAAATGTGGCAACCTTCAGATAGTCTTTTCTGTGGGAGAGAGTAGAAACAAGGGAAGTATCTGGTCTGGGTACTGTGTGCCTTCCAGGGTTGCTATTCTCTGGAACTGAGCCAAGACCTGTGGTTTGCCTCCAAGGGGTGCAGCAAGTAATCTGGGCTCCCTTTTGCTCACTATTTGTGCTGGTACTCACATGAAAATAAGAAGACCTTCACCAACTTTAACTGGTAAGGAGCATTCCCTCTAATGTTGTCTTTTATTTGTTTCTTCTGCTTGACTCTGCAGACCCCAAGTGCCAGTACCTGTACAAGTTCATGACTCCATGTCTTGGTATGTATGTGCCAGTGAGGTGTTACCCTCGCTCCCTCCAAGTTCCCCTTCCCATAGTAGAGCATTCTGCTGTGCTCTACTATGAGAACTCAAAGCTCCAACAGTAAGATAGATCTATAGCAAGAGTTATCTAAGGGGAGGTCACAGGGAGCTTGAAGCTCAGCATAGCACCTACTGGAAAGCCTTCTTATTCATTTCTCTCCTCAAAGGCCTATTTTCAAGGCAATGTATATATGAATCCATCCCTTCTCTTTCTTTAAAACTGTAGGTTCAAGCCAGGCAGAGTGGTACATGCCTGTAATCTCAGTACTTGGGAGGCTGAGACAGGAGGATCACAAGTTCAAGGTCAGCCTGGGCAACTTAGCAAAAGCCCATCTCAAAACAAAAAAATAAAATAAAATAGAAGGGTGGGGGATACAGCTCAGTAGTAATATATCCCTGAATTCAATCCCCAGTACCACCAAACTACTACTACTACTACTACTACTACTACTACTACTAGGTTTACCATTCCTGCTGTTTTTATCCTTTCATCTCTTGTTTTCTTGGATTTCTTTCCTTTCTTTTTGGAGTTCTCTTATTTCTATATGAAAATCAGTACAATTTTGCTCTGAGGTAGTTTGGCAATATTCTGTGAGCAGCTAAATTAAGCTCTTTAGTCATATAACTGATATGTATGTTAGACAAGGATAGAATTAGAAAAAGAATATAGGCTTTGGAATCAGAGCCCCTTAGATTTGAATTCCTCCCCTCTCCCCGCAATAACTAGTTAATATGATCTTAGGGAAACAATTTAATCTCTCTATGCTTATTTCCTCATCTCTGAAAATGAGGATGAATCCAAACACTTGTAATCCCAGTATTTGGAGGCTGAGACAGGAAGATCACAGGTTTACAACCAGCCTCTGCAACTTAGTGAGACCCTATTTCAGAGTAAAGAATAAAATTGGGCTGGTGGCATAGCTCAGAGGTAGAATGGTCCTGGGTTCAATCCCTAGTACCACAAAAAAAGAGAAAGAAAGACAGAAAAAAAGAAGGAAGGGAGGGAGGGAAGGAGGGAAGGAAAGAAAGGAAAAGAAAAAAGAAAAGGAGAATGAATCACTGTTGTGGCTATTGTAAGACAGATGAAACATGTATGTCTAGCACTTACTATAATAGCTGGCACATGTAATAAGCCTGGCATGTTGTACACATTCAATTCAGACCTTAACGTTCTTCTAAAGAAGAATACTTAATGACCACTCTGGAATAGAAGATTGTGAAGTATTAGCCTTGGTAAGTATTTTCATGTTGTGTCATTCACAGGCCAGGGATCATGGAGGGGAAATTTAGGAACAGAGTGGACATCCTTACCTAATGCCTGGTGACTCTGTGTTCACAGTATAGTTTCTGAATTGGTTTGCAGTAGAGAGGAGGTGTTCTGTTTCTATCATGAGTTAGGGTGGGATGAAGCTGGGTACTTTATTATCCACCTTAATTTAATTTGTACAACACAGTGAAGTAGATATTTATTATCATACTTCATTGTTGAGAAAACTAAGCCTCAGGAGCATTAAGAAACTACCTCAATTACTACATAGGTGGTAGTAATTGGTGGTTTTAGAATCTGCACTTTCATCTCATCAGGCTTTGGAAGTGATCAGATTTGAAAACTCTTTCTGAGAATGTTAAATATACCCATCCCAGGTGTGAGCCTCAAAACTCACCACCATCTTAGTCTACGAGCATCACTTTGACGTTCCACCATTTGATGGCTACCTGTGGGTCATGGTACTCTGTGCTGTCTGTGCCCTTCATCTCCCCTTCTTCCTTTCATCTAAATAAATGGCACGATGTTTTGTGCCTTTTATTTCTCAAGGAAAAGGACTCCTGAATCTAAATGGGCCCAAGTGGTTCCAGCACCGTCACCTACTAACTCCTGGATTCCACTGTGATATCCTGAAAACATATGTCGAGGTGATGGCCCATTCTGTGAAGACGATGCTGGTAAGTGGGAAGCGAAGCTCTGGTGCACTGCAAAGGACTTCTAACAGGGACTGCAATCGGCATACATTTAGTAGATAGTGAAAAAAGTACCTACTGAGAAATAGATGGCTATCTACACTTTTGCTATGTTCTTGAGTGATTAACTTAAGAAGATCTGGTCCTCTGTCTTAGATGTATTCTGAAATGTATGGCAGTGAACCAAGTACCAAGTGGTAATTCTCAGGCAATAAGTGCTGTAGGTGACAGGTAAGGAAACCAAGAGTAGCTCTAGCAGCCTCAGATTCCAGAGGAGAACCAAATTTGTCATGAAATTTGTCATAAGCTGGACTTAAGTACATAGATAACATGGTTGAGAGAATGCCAGGCAGAGTGATTTAGCAGGCATAAAGATTTGGAGGTTGGAATGAGCTTGCCCAATGGCCAGAAAAGACTAACCAAAGGGCAATTGTCCCTTAAAATCTCAGATGTGAGTTTTCTTTTATAGCTGGTGGAGAATCATTAGGAAGTGACCTGTACCTTCCAAAGGGCTGGGAGCAACTTCCAAAAGGGAGGAGCATCCTGTGGGTGGTCTCTGACATATAGATGACTTCTAGTCCAAAGTTCTACTTGTACAAAAGTTAGCTTTTAAATTATGTTTCTTTTCAAATCAGACATTATTCATTAGTACAGTTTCATCAGAAACACTTCAAATGCCACAAAGTCAAATCTCCCTCCACCTTCATCTGCAAATCCATCTCTGTTCACGCTGAGGATCCACACTGTTCCCAGTCCATCAGCTGGGTTCTCAACCAGGCTCACAGAAGCAGATTTAACCCCTGACCAGATTCACAGTGAAATCATCAGTGCAAATTCTCGAGGCAGAGACCCAGAGAGCAAAGTGCTAGAGAGGAAAGAGAGCATCTTCTGCTTCTGGTGCTGCTCAGCGTCCTGCACAATCTTCAGTCAGCTGGTGGCTGTATTTGAGTTTTACCTCCATTTCTAGGAACTATTTCTGCCCTCCTCATTTCTCAGTCCCAAGTTTCGCTGAGTTCCTCTCACACTTCCTCCCTGCACTGAATGGTTTCAGATTATCTCAAGCTTCGAAACTTGCCTTTGCTCTCATTTCTTCTAAACTCATCATTTGTACTCATCGGTGCATGCTGTCTACATGACTTAGAACATCACGCTGAGCCCCATTCATATATAAAACTAATACATGTTAATAAAAATAAAATATTTTAAAAGTGCCTAATTCAGAGGTAAGCTCTCTGACTAAACAATTGACACTTTGCTAAAAGTTTGTCAAACTCTGCCTTATGTTCAGGCTCCCAGTCCTCAGCACCTAGCTTAGCACCTGCAGGTTGCACAGATCTTGAACATTTTAATTTATTTGCATTTTTACACAAAAAACATGTATGATGACCACTACATTTACAACTGGGGACTTTGTGCCAGTTTAGGAAAGTCAGATGAAGCATTTCAGGCAGTGTGAGTAGGTTTCTTTTTGTGGGGAAGCCGGCTGGGTACAGGGCTACACTTGACCAGAATCCAGCTCTCTGCAGCAATGCCACCATCCAGCTTCTCTCTATCTTCAACTTCTGAATTTAAAATGTTTTTAAAAATGTTCCAGCTGGGTATGGTGTTGCACACCTATAATCCTAGTACTTGGGAGACTGAGCCAGGAGGATAGCAGGTTGGAGGACAGTCTCAGCAAGTAGTGATACTCTCATCAGCCTAGAGAGACCCTATTTCAAAATAAAAATAAAATAAGGCTGGGGGTATAGCTCAGAGGTAGAATGCCCTCAGGTTCAATCCCCAGTGTCACAAAAAAAAAAAAAGAAAGAAAAAAAAGAAAAGAAAATATTCCAAGTCAATTTTATTTCTTTTTTTTTTTTTTTTTTTTTTTTGCGGTACTGGGGGTTGAACTCAGGGGCATTCTACCTCCAAGCTACACCCCCAGCCCTAGTTTTTATTCTTTATTTTGAAACCGAGTCTCACTAAGTTGCGGAGTGCCTCTCTAGGTAGCTGAGGCTGGCCTTGAACCCGGATCCTCCAGTCTCAGCCTCCCGAATGCTGGGATTACAAGCATGCGCCACCACGCCCGGCTCTATTTCTTTATTTTTAACTAATTTTTTTTTCCCGGTACTGGGGATCGAACCCAGGGGAATTCTACCTTCGAGCTACACCCCTAGTCCTGTTTTTATTCTTTATTTTTGAAACAAGGTCTTACTAAGTTGCAGAGGGCCTCACTAAGTAGCTGGGGCTGACTGGGAACCCAGATCCTCCAGACTCAGCCTCCCAAGTACTAGGATTACAAGTGTGCACCACCACACCCAGCTTCCAAGTCAATTTTAAATGTGGTTGTGGTTGTTGAGAGTAATGGCAGCGTATCTAGCAAGCTGGGGATTAAAGGGGAAGGAAACCCCTAAGGAAGCTCTTTGTAATTATGGAGCTTGTATCAAAGATGGTTTGTTCTAAGGAATTCTGGTGTGTTTGGAAACAGAGTTAGAACAATAATGAAGGGCGGCTTACCAGATGTGCAGTTTGCTGTGGCCTCTCTCACTCTGCTGGGTGCTTGTTTCCTTGCCTCTTGGCCAGAGGAAGCACTTGGTTCACTTACTCTCTGACCTTTTGTTCCTGAGAGGTCAGGTTTGTTTCCTGACAAGGGCAGGGTGGAGCCTGCCAGTAAAGGCTGTTTGATGATAGCAATGGTGTTGATCTTTACATCTTTTGCCAGGGTAAGTGGGAAAAGACTTGCAATGCTCAGGACACGGCTGTGGAGGTTTTTGAGCACATCAGCTTGATGGCCCTGGACATAATCATGAAATGTGCTTTCAGCCAGGAGACCAACTGCCAGATAAATGGGTCAGTGACAGGAGAGCAAAAAAAAAAAAAAAGATATTTATTCACCATTATCTCAACCAATTATTAACATACTGCCCCAACTTTATCTTCTAGCACTCATGATCTTTATGTAAAAGCAACCTTTGAACTCAGAAAAATCATCTTTTATCGTTTGTACAATTTCTGGCATCACCATGACATAATTTTCAAATTCAGCCCTAAAGGCCACCGCTTCCAGGAACTGAGCAAAGTGCTACATCAATACACAGGTATTTCTTGTGTTTAGGTTGCCTAGGGCCATATACCATCAGTGACTGTTTTGTGTTTATGCCTAGATTCCCAAAATCAGTGATACTGCTCCGGTACCCAGGAGTGTGGGGGAGAGTAAATGGTGGTGGGGGGGCAGTTGTAGGCTCAGGTGCAACTGGGGGGCTTTGAATAAAACTAAGGGGGTGGTGGAAACATCCAGGGGAGCATTGAGTAATTTTTTTAATAGGGGGTGGTAAGCCAGTAAGTTTGGGAATCTATGATGGAGGAATAAGCCTCAATGTGAACAGAAAAGAATTCTTGCTCTTAAGCTTGTGTATGAACACTCCCAAATGAAACACAGCTCAAGTCCTTTAGAAGAGTTTGCCACATCCATAGTAGAAATTAGTCCTCTCAGGACTTCTCTATAATTGTACAATTTTATTATACACAACTATTGTTAATACATGTGTAATATAACAAGTAGGTATTTAAGATTTCAAAACACAGTGGTTGCAGTAGTAAATAAAAGCTAAAAATACTCATACAACATAGGAATGAATAAGAAGAAAGAGTAGACACGGACATGCATTCAAGAAAAGCTTGATTCAATATTATGCTAAGTGAGATCAGACGGCCTTAGAAAATACTAGAGAAAAACATAAGGGAAATGCTTCAAGATATCAGTACAGCCAATGATTTCCTGAATAGAACTCAGTCAGCTCAGGAGATAAAAGTAGGAATTGATGTTGGGAAAAAAGGAACCTTTATATACTGCTGGTGGGAATGTAAACTAGTACAGCCATTATGGAAAACAGTATGGAGGAAAATAGAATTAACATATGGAAAATAGAATTACCATATGACTCAGGTATACAATTCTGTATTTATCCAAAGGAAATCAAGCAATCATATGAAAGAAAGCCCTGCATATCTGTGCTTATTTTGGCACTATTCATTAGCTAAGATATGGAATCAGGCTAGGTGCCCATCAACAGATGAATGCAAAAGCAGATATGGCATATGCACACAGTGAAGTATTATGCAGGCATAAAGAAGAATGAAATCCTGTCAGTTGCAGAAAAATAGATGAACCGAAGGTCACTATGTTAACTGGAATAAGCCAGACACAGGAAGACAAGTATCACATGTTTTCTCCCATATGTGGAAACTTTAAAAAAAAAGAAAAAACCTGAAGTAGAAGAGGACTATTAAGGAAGGGGAGGAAGACTGAGGGAAGGAAGGAGAAAGGGGAGGAAAAGAGAGAGTAGAAGAGAGAATGGATACAATCAAAGCATGATATATACATTATGGAATTATCGTATAAAAATAATATGTGCAATTAATGTGTTAATTATAATTTTTAAAAATAGTTATTTTCAAGCCGGGCGTGGTGGCTAACGCTTGTAATCCCAGCATTCGGGAGGCTGAGACCGGAGGATCCGGGTTCAAGGCCAGCCTCAGCTACCTAGTGAGGCACTCCGCAACTTAGTGAGACCCGGTTTCAAAATAAAGAATAAAAAATAGGGCTGGGGGTATAGCTCGGAGGTAGAATGCCCCTGAGTTCCATTCCCAGTACCGCAAAATAAAAAAAAAATAGTTATTTTCCCCTTGTCATTTCCTACTGTATGTATATGTGCTTTCTCTCCTTTTTCCTGCTTCAAATTCACCAGTATATATTGTTGGTTTTTTGGAAAGAACCAGGATTTCAACTTATTAATTTAATCTACTATTTTTCTGTTCCTTACATTATTCATTTTTTATATTTTGTCTATTATTTTCTTCTTTTTGCACTCTTTCGGTATATTTTTATATTTTAGTTTCTTAATTAGAATTTAATGTATTTAGTTTCTTAAAATGTACTCTTTTGTTTTTATTGCTCTATGTGTTATTTAAGGCTACAAATTTTTTGATCACTGATTAAATATATCCCATATAAGTAATGTTTTCATTATCATTAGTTTTTAAGAAATTCTATAATTTCTCTTTGAATTTTCCCTTTCACACATTGTTTAATAGGAGATTTATAAATTTCTATATGAAAAAGGATTGGTTTTTTATTTTTTAAATCTAGTTTTAGTATTGCAATTAGAAAGCATTCTTTGTGATATTTCTACCTTTTGGATCATATTAATTTTTTTTTTAATGTGTGGTCGATTTTTGTCAATGTTGCCTGTGCTCTTAAGAAGAAAGCATATTCTCCTTTATTTGGTATGATGCTTACTATTTCTTCCATATTATTTTCTTTAAATATTTTACATCTTAACTTATTTTTTGGTCCACCTGTGCTTAAGAGTGGTATGTTACAGAATCATATTCTTATCGTGATTCTGCTATTTCTCCTTAGCCTCTCTTATAGTTTCTACACTAAGTGGATACTGCTGTATTAAGTGTTGACTATTCATGGATATTATGTCCTGTCATATTGTGGCTTTTAGTATTAAAAACTGAGTCCTGTTTAATAAGTTTTTGCTCAACTTCTACTTTGTCTGATACCAAGAGTACAACTCCTGCTTTCTTGTCACTTCTTTATGTCTGGTGTGTCTTTGCCTATTCCTTTATATTGTTTTAGGTATGTTGCTTATATGCAGCACATAACTGGGCCTTGCTTTATGAGCCAATTTAAAAGCCTTTATACTTCAATAAGCAAATCATTCTCAATCTCACTTATGGAAATGACTGACATGTCTTGTCACAGTATTGTAATATTGTGTGTGTGTGTGTGTGTGTGTGAGAGAGAGAGAGAGAGAGAGAGAGAGATACTGGGGATGGAACCTAGGGGCTGTGTGACCTCCCAGTTGGATGAAGTTCATCCTCTCTAGATTTCTCAGGATGGGTGCAATGAGCACAGTATTCCCTGCATTCTTATCCCATGAGTTGTACAAAACAGTTTTTCTATAGTTAATCTCTCTTTCTCTCTCTCTCTCTCTCTCTCTCTCTCTCTCTCTCTCTCTCTCTCTCTCTTTTGTACTAGAGATGAATCCTAGGGGCATTCTATCTCTGAGCTACACCCCCCACCCTATTTTTTATTCTTTATTTTGTAACAGGGTCTCACTAAATTGTGGAGGGCCTCACTAAGTAGCTAAGGCTGGCCAAGAATCTGCGATCCTCCTGTCTCAGCCTCCCAAGCACTGGGATTACAAGCGTGTGCCATGACGACTGGCTCTCTCTTGTCTCAATTCTTTTTTTTTTTTTTTTTTTTTCAGTACTGGGGATTGAACTCAGGGGCATTCTACCACTGAGCTATACCCCCAGCCCTATATATTTTTTTTATTCTTTATTTTGAAACAGGGTCTCACCAAGCTGTGGAGTGCCTCACTAGGTAGCTGAGGCTGGCCTCGAACCTGGGTCCTCCGGTTTCAGCCTCCCAAATGCTGGGACCACAAGCATGCGCCACCACGCCCGGCTTTGTCTCAAGTCTTGAAGGACAGTTTGTCTGCATATGAAGTGCTCAACTCCTACTTTCTTTCCTTGAGTTTCTTGAAAATATTCTACCACTGTCCTGATTTCTTTACTGTTCTCAAGTCTGATGCCAGCCCAATTTTGTTATCCTTAATTTTTAAAAAAGTCATTTAATCTTTTTGACAGGAGTCTCTGAGGATTCGTTTTCTCTGTTTTTAATATCAAAGAGTTTTACTATGGTACATTATTGCAGTTGGTCATACCGGTCCAATTTTTCCAAGTATAAAGTAGACCTTTTAATATGTAGATTTAATTTTCTCTTATTTCCAGAAAGTTTTCTTGGATTATGATTTCTTTCTTTTTTCTTTCTTTTTTTTTTTTTTTGTGATACTGGGGATTGAACCCAGGGGCATTCTACCTCTGAGTTACACCCCCAGCCCTATTTTTATTCTTTATATTGAAACAGGATCTCACTAAGTTGTGGAGGGCCTCACTAAGTAGCTGAGGCTGGCTGCGAACCTGTGATCCTCCTGTCTCAGCCTCCCAAGCACTAGGATTACAAGCATGTACCACCACGCCTGGCTTAGATTATGATTTTAAGTATTAGTTCTATCCCATATTCTTGGTTTTTTTTTTTCCTTTCATCCTCTTCAATTATGCCAATGTTAAGTGTTGGTTGTTTGGATTTCTTTTGTTTTGCCTATCTTCCATTTCATTCAATAACTTCCATGACAATAAGATTTTTTACTGAGGAACATGCATCTAAATTTGAAATCGTCTTAATTATATTACTTACTGCTATAAACTCTGTTTTTAGTCTGTTGTGTTTGTCTTTAGAACTTTGATCAAAAGTTGTTCTTTTTTTTTTTTTTTGCAGTACTGGGGATGGAACTCAGGGGCATTCTACCTCCGAGCTACGCCCCCAGCCCTATTTTTTATTCTTTATTTTGAAACCGAGTCTCACTAAGTTGCGGAGTGCCTCACTAGGTAGCTGAGGCTGGCCTTGAACCCGGATCCTCCGGTCTCAGCCTCCCGAATGCTGAGATTACAAGCGTGCACCACCACGCCTGGCTAAAAGTTGTTCATTTGATGGAAAAAACAAACCATCTGTGAAAATTAAATCAATTTAAACCCATTCTGGCCTCTAACATGCAGGCTGAAGCTACTTATGGGCCCTGGCTTGCTTTATAATTTACTTGACTTTGATCACCTTTGCTGTCACTTTGATAATGGGGAAACTATTATTCCACTCAGAAAAGGTAATTCAGGAGAGAAAGAAATCCCTCCATGTTGGAGTGAAGGAGGACAACACTCAGAAGTATCAGGATTTTCTGGATATTGTCCTTTCTGCCCAGGTAAATCTTTCAAATATCTGAGTCTGCTCAAACAGCCAGTTAACTATGTGGATAGGCGGACAAGGGGGATGGGGTGGAAAGAAAAAGCAAAGCTGATTGACTAAATTTAACCATACTTTGAATTCAGGGGTTGCAGATTGAGATAAAGATAGATTCAACATTCTGTCACTAGAGGGAGACAGTGAAGACTAAATTATTTATTTGACAGGATTGAGGAATTATCATGTAGATGCATGGAATTCAGGCAATCACAGGAAAATGAGGAGGAGAAGGAAGAGGAGGAGGGGGGGAGGAGGAGGATGGGGAGGAGGAGGGGGAGGAGGAGGAGGAGGAGGAGAAGGAGAAGGAGAAGGAAACTCTAGATAAATCTGGGAGTGTAAAGAGAGTTTCTAGGCCCTGGTGAAAGTTTCTAAGGCCCACTTTGCAAAGCTTGCTTTTCTCACCTAACATTGATTCTCCTTTGTGCTGTAAGCAAAGTGTGGCTTGTAGTATGTATTTGTTGAACTGAATTCAAATTGAAACTGTTTGCCAGGTGTGGTTGCACACCATCTGTAATCCTAGTACTTGGGAGGCTGAGACAGGAGAATCTTAGGTTCAAGGACAGCCTCAGCAATATAGTGAGACTCTCAGCAACCTAGCAAGACCCTGTTTCAAAAAAAAAAATAAAAACTCAGAGGTAGAACGCCCCTGGGTTCAATCCACAATAAAAAATAAATTAAAAAATTTAAAAAAAAAAACTCTAGTTTTTCCCCTAAAACAATTATTTTGATTGGGTCTCCAAACATCAACAAACTGACATATTGTTAAAATATCTCTACCGTATGTTCTAGGCTGAAAATGATGACAGCTTCTCCGAGTCTGACCTGCAGTCCGAGGTGAGCACGTTCATGTGGGCCGGGCATGACGCCTCAGCAGCCAGCCTCTCCTGGCTCCTCTATTGCCTGGCTCTGAACCCTGAGCATCAGGAGCGATGCCGGGAGGAGATGAGGAGCATCCTGGGGGACGGGTCTTCCATCACCTGGTGAGACCTACCTCCCTAAACTCTCCACCCTAAGGCTCCTTCTGGGGGACTTGGCTTTATTTTTCTCCCTGGTTCCTTAATGACCACTGTGCCCCCAAGATATGTGTATGTGAAACGGCAAGGACAGGCTACCTTTCTGTTCTTTCTCAAGAAAGCCCCAAATTAAATTGTCTTTTGCAGAAGTTCACTCACCCAGAAATTATCTTTCAGTGTTTTTCTACTCAATGGTGTGTAAAATGCCTCATTTCCTTCTTTCACCCAAGCTCTGGCACATTGGAAATGAGGACTTGACCTGACACTCACATTTAGAGCTTGACTGGTGGGCCCAAGTGGGCTCCTCTGCCGATAGAGCCGCTGTGTCACTTAGGGCTCATTGTATGTGGAGTCTAAAAGAGTGAATTCATAGAAGCAGAGACTAGGGTGGTGCTTGTCAGGGGTATCCCATCCATTCCCTTGTCATCAATTCCATTCCTCTGCATGGACTTTGAACATGGTGTTAAATAGTACACACTATAGTTAAGTTTAACAAATATGGACTAAGGACAGTAAAAATGCTAAGACACTAAAAAAAAAAAAAGGTTAACATTTGATGTGGGTTCTGCCCCAGATGAGTTCACAGTCTAATAATATCTAATACTGAGACTGACCTCCATAGAGCAAATCAAAGTACAGCATGGTAAGGGCAATGATAGAGATATATTGGCCGCCAAACAGACTAGACAACTGACACCTACCCAGGCACAGGGGGCTCAAGGTGACTTCTTGGGAATCTGACACTTAAATCACCAGTTACATGAGTAAGAGTCAGCTAAGTGAAAACTTCAACTCTACTTTGCTAGACTTTAAACATATATTTCTCTTAATAAAGTTTAGATTGTGGATTTGTCCAGAGATATTCTGTTTGCAAAAACCCTGTCCCTGACATAATCATACCTTTCACTCTATCTGGTCAAAGGGCCAGAAAGATACAAATGTTAAGGACCACTCAGCCACATCACTAGGGAAAAAAACCTTCATATTTCATATGCAAAGATTAGCTCAATTGAAATGTTTATAAAACAAAATTTGAGCCGGGCATGGTGGCGCACGCTTGTAATCCCAGCATTCGGGAGGCTGAGACCAGAGGATCTGGGTTCACGGCCAGCCTCAGCTACCTAGTGAGGCACTCCGCAACTTAGTGAGACTCAGTTTCAAAATAAAGAATAAAAAATAGGGCTGGGGGTATAGCTCGGAGGTAGAATGCCCCTGAGTTCAATCCCCAGTACCGCAAAAAATAAAAAAATAAAAAAAAATAATAAAACAAAATTTGAAGTTATAAAGGTACAGTAGAAATCTCATTCTATAAGAAAATAACAATCATTTCCTACTTTAAAGACTTACTCAATATAGCATAAAATACAATGTTGAGCAATCATTTTTAATTTTTTAAGCTGACAAATACACTGTTTCAGTCAGCTTTCTTACCACTATGACCCAAATACCTGACATGCACAACTTAGAGAAAGGAAGATTTGTGTGCTTGCAGTTCTGGAGATTTAAGGCCATATGTATGTAGTCCACGTTATGCCAGCTGCCACGCAGGAGCCAGGACTACAGGTCTTTAGGGCATCATGGCAGGGAGCAGAGACAGATGGGTGAGAGCTTATGTCAGCGTATGGTTACAGGGGAGAAAGAAGAGCGGGAAGCTCCCTGGCCATCCACCCAGGGACCTATCCCCAGCCACCAAGTCCCACCTCCAACATGGTGGCCTCCAGCCCATGAGATCTGGAGAACATTTTAAATCCAAACTATAACATGCACATATATATGGATGTATGTATATGGTATGCAACATGATGTTTTTATATATGTGTACGTTGTAGGAGAATTAAATCAATCAGTGGGCATATCCATTAACTTACATACTTAATTTTTCTAGTGAAGACATTTAAAATATACCTTCTTCAGGATTTTCAAGTATACAACAAATTATTATTAACTATAATCACATCTTATGCAATAGATCTATTTCTCCTAACTGATGTTTTATATATTTTGACTAACATCTGCCAGTCCCCCTTGCCCCTGATAGGCACCACTTTATTCTCTGCTTCTATGAATTCCACTCTCTTAGACTCGATATATAATTGAGATCGTGCGGTATTTGCCTTTCTGTGCCTGGTTTATTTTACTAAGCATAGTGCCCTCCAAGTTCATCCATGTTTTTGCAAATGACAGGATTTCTTTCCTGCTAAAGACTGAATGGTGTTCTATTATTGTTTTAGTCAGCTTTTCTCATCACTTTGACCAAAATATTTGATAAGAACAATTCAGAAGAGGAAACATTTATTTGGTTCATTGGTTCAGTCTATGGTGGGCTGGCTCCAGGGCAGAGACATCATGCTGGCAGGGAGTGGCAGAGGAGAGCTGCTCAGGGTAGCCAGAAGCAGAGACAGTGACCTGAAGCAGAGTGGCTGGAAGAAAATAGAGAGAGACAGGAAGTGGCCAGGGACAGGTGTAGCCCTCAAGGTCACTCCCAGTGACCCACCTTCCCATCCATGACCTACCTGCCTACAATTACCACCCAGCAAATCCATTCAAATGATAATCCGCCAATATATTTATCCACTGATAAGATCAGACCCCTGATTCAATTATCTCACCTCTGAACATTTTTGCATTGCCAATACATGAGCTTTTTCAGCTCATGTATTGGAACATTCTATATTCCAAACATAACACTTATGTATACATACCATATTTTCTTTATCCACTCATCTGATGATAGACACTTGGGATGATTCCATATCTGGGCTACTGTGAATAATGCTTCAATGAAAATAAGAATTCAAATGTTCCTTTGATATACTGATTTCATTTCCTTTTAGATGTACATTGAGAAGCAAAATTACTAAATCATATGGTAGTTCTATTTGTAATTTCTTTTGTGTGGTGCTGGGGACTGAACTCAGAAGCATGTACTTCCGAGCTACACTCCCAGCCCATTTTATTTTTTATTTGGAAACAGGATCTTGCTATGTTGCTTAGAGCTTTACTTAGTTGCTGAGGCTAGCTTCAGACCTATGATCCTCCTGTCTCGGCTCCTAAGTACTAGAATTACAGGCATGTACCACCATCTCTGGCTATAATTTTGTGAGGAATTTCCATGTTCTTTCCCACATAGCTATATTAATTTAGATTACCACCAATAGTGTCCAAAGGTTCCCTTTTCTTCACATTTCCACCAACATTTATCATTCTTTTTTAAATTATAGTATTCTAATGTGTGACATGATATCTCATTGAGGTTTTAATTTGCATTTTTTCTGATGATTAATAATGTTGAGCATTTTTTTTTTTTCGTATGCCTGTTGGCCATGTAAGTGTCTTATTTTGAGAAATAGTCTATTTGGATCTTTTGCCCATTTTAATTTGTTTGTTTTCTTATGTTTTAGATATTACTCCCTTATCATATACATATGATTTGCAAATATTTTGTCCCATTTTGTAGGTCTCTTCACCCTGTTGTTGTTTCCTTTGTTGTACATAAGCTTTTTAGTTGATGCCAACCCAGTTGTCTCTTTTTGCTTTTGTTGCTTATGTTTTAGGGATTATATCCAAAAAATCTTTGCCAACACTCATGTCAAGAAGCTTCTGTCCAGCCAGGTGTGGTGGTGCACACTTGTAATACCAGTACTTGGGAGGCTGAGACAGGAGGATCTGGGTTCTCGGCCAGCCTCAGCTACTTAGTGAGGCACTCCGCAACTTAGTAGTGAGACCTGTTTCAAAATAAAGAATAAAAAATTGGGCTGGGGATGTAGCTCAAAGGTAAAATGCCTCTGGGTTCAATCCCCAGCACCACACACACACAAAAAAAGAAGCTTCTGTCCTTTGTTTTTCTAGTGGTCTTACAGTTTTGAGTCTTATAGTGAAGTCTTTAATCTATTTGGGGTTGATTTTTATATAGGGATGAGACAAGGGTCTAACTTTATTCTTCTGTATGTTCATAGCCATTTTTCTCAACATCATTTCTGTCCTTTCCCAGTTGGGTGTTCTTGGCACCTTTGTTGGAGAACAGTTGCCCATCAGTGTGCAGATGTATTTCTGGGCTCTCTAGCTTATTCCATTGGTTTTTTAAAAAGTGTCATCCTGTTTTTATTACTCTAGCCTTGTTGTAGATTGCCAAATCAGGTAGTACCTCACACAAAGGCACTTTTGTCTTTGGATGGCTATGAAATTATTGTTGCTGGGCCAGGTTTCAAGTGGGGAATTTCCTATTCTCCTGTCTTGCTGAATAGTCCTTTTTTATCAATTCATTGGATTTGGAAATACTGAATATCACTTTCCGAGGTGAGTTAGTTATTTTAACCTTGATTAGTGTAGATACCAACACAACTCAAATATTGACCTTTCTCATTCTTATTTTGCCCAAATGTGAAAACAGTAAGTCTCTGCTGGGAGAGAAAACAAAGTCCAGATGATCTATTAACTACCATTTATTTTAATGAGAGAAAGGGTAAAAATATTAGAGAACAAAATGGGTTGGGTTTTTTTTCTCCATAACGCATACTTAATGAAATTTGTATGTGACATTCTGATAATTTACAATTCTTCTAGACAGGTAAATTCTTCTAGACAGATAATAAGACCATTCTGTAAACTAGGTGTAGTGGGAGGCTGAGATAGGAGCATTGCAGGTTCAAGGCCAGCCTCATCACCTTAGCAAGATTCTGTTTCAAAATAAAAAATACAAAGGGCTGGGGTATAACTCAGAGATAGAGCATCCTTGGGTTCAATCCATAGGACAAAAAAAAAAAAATCACTCTGCAAAGATCAATTTCTGGGAAAGCTGTCCAACTTTTCTGTGTTGCATTAAAACCCTTTTCTAGACTTCTATAATTGAGATAGTAAAATTTGTTTTTCTTAATTATGCAATGTGTGGGGTAAGCAGAACTATTCATTTTTTTATCCTGAGCTTGTGAAAAGAGTTTAAAACTAAAATTTCACATTACTGAATGGCCAAATCCTGAATTCAAAATAAATAACCAAAAAAGTAAATACAAATATAATAAAGCAAATAGACTAAATATATGCATTTTATTGAACCAACCTGATTAGCTAGAATGCAGATAAAAAAAGCAAATAACTCTGTGTGTGTGTGTGTGTGTGTGTGTATGCACGCATGCACACATGTGCACGTACTGCAGATTGAACCACTGCAGATTGAACCCAACTGCAGATTCTACCTCCAAGTCACACACCCTAGACCTATTTTATTTTTTATTTTTGAAATAGGGTCTTGCTAAGTTGTTGAGGGTCTTGCTAAGTTGCCGAGGCTGACCTCAAACCTACAAGCCTCCTGTCTCAGCCTCCCAAGTACTGGGATTATAGGTATATGCCACCACACCCTGCTAAAACAACTTTATTCTTCTGCTGACATTTCATGTTTGTACTATGAGGCAAGTTTTTTGGTTTTGTTTTGCTTTTCTTTTTTTCCCCCATCTCCAGGACAAAACCTTAGGTCTCATAGACATCTCATCCATTTAAATCACAAGAATAGTCTCATGTCTATAATTAAACTGACCCAGTGTAATGACAAAGCCTTCAAACACTCACCCCCTTGGAGCATCTCCCTCCATCACAGCTTGGCACTTCTTTGGCCTGGAAGCCAGCAGAGGGTGAGGGCTTTGCTATTGGCTTGTTCTTACTGACCAGCTCCTTCCCTACTCTTTCTGGCCTTTTCAGAAATGATTCCAGGGCAAGAGAGGATAAAGGAAAAGGGGCTAGGACTATTATAATCATGCTTCAAGAGTTTTGTGGATATTCAGTGCTTCGTTTTCTTCACGGGTCCCTCTGTGGGCTCCTTAGAGAATCCCTCACTAGAATGTTCCAATGGTGATTCATGGAGCAAGGGAATTCTGGTCCCTGGGCAGAGCAGGACCTCTCTCTCCTTCTGGTCAGTTTGTTGGTCCATAGGACACATTTGCACCTTCCTGCCTTGCCTCAGCTATTCTCCTGCCACTCTGTTCTGAGTTACAGCCTTTCCTATCAGTCCTGTGCTCCCCCAAACTCCAAGGAGCGGTGTCAGACTGTGTCAGATCACCTAAGTGACCCTCGTGAAGCTTCCCTCCGTGTTTAAGACAGAGGAGAAGGGAGAAACCTCTTCCGTTCTCCCTGGTACGCCAGCATTCCAACAGTTCTCTCCAAAGGATTTTTTCTCTCAGGCTTCTCTAGATTTTCTCTTCAATCCTTAGTCATTCCTTACATGTTCTTAGTTTATGCAATGAGCTGAGGGTCACAAAACTGGTTTTCAGAAATTTCTTTGGCAATCTTTCCCTGGTAGCTGAGCACCTCACTGTATAAGAAAGATATGTGGTATCCATTTGGTTCCTCCACCCCTGAAGAAAAGAGTCCCATTTTAACAATCTGATACATAAACCCATGACAAAATAGCTTTAACCCGAGGGTGATGTTTACTAGGAACAAACAGCAAATTAAAAAAAAAAAATCAGAGCCAGGGATGATGGCACATGCCTGTAATCCTAGTACTTGAAGGCTGAGACAGGAGGATCACAGGTTTGAGACCAGCCTCAGCAAGTAGAGAGACTCTCAGCAACTTGGTAAGACCCTGTTTCAAAACAAAAAATAAAAAAGGTCTAAGGGTGTAGTTGGGAGGTAGAATGCCCCTGGGTTCAAACCCCAGTACAAAAAAAAGCCAGTATTTACAAACTGGATATGGAGTCTGAGTCCTTCCCTCGCTCCTCATCCTCACAGGGACCAGCTGGATGAGATGTCCTATACTACAATGTGCATCAAAGAGATGTTCCGGTTGATTCCTCCACTCCCATCCATTTCCAGAGAACTCAGCAAGCCCCTTACCTTCCCAGATGGACGCTCCTTGCCCGCAGGTCTTTGTATTCTTTTCCTAAGAAGTTCCTAGAGACCGTGGCATCCTGGGAATGATTGGTGGGTTTCTTAGATCTTAGAAAAGTCAGAAAATAATAATAATAATAATAATAATAATAATAATAATAATAATATCATCAACCACCTCACCCTTAAGGCCTCTTATGGTTGGCCCCCTATTCAGAGGTCAGAGGAAAACTCCTTGATCAGACATGAGTTTCAGAGTCTCTTCCAAGGCACATAGCCAGTTGCAGCAAAGCTAAGCCCAGAACCACATTTCCAGGGTTTCTTCCATCGTGGAACATTGTTTCTAAGATAATCTCTGTTAGGCTGAGTTTGAAAGCCAGGTGAGACTTCATGGGAGAGCGCATCATTACCTTAATCTGGGAGACCCAGGGGGAGTGTTAACCGCATCATCATAATATCACCCTTATCAGTTTGTGACACTTAAAATTTTACATAGGGCCTTCAAACACATTATCTCATTTTTCCCCTGAAATATGATCTTAATTGACACTTGTACAGTGTTTTGCAGTTTACCAAACACTTCTAAATACTTTTGATGTCACCAAAAACTCACTGGGAGAGCCACAATGTATAGGTGAGGTTAACCAATATGAGCAGAGCTGGAGCTCACACAGAGGCCCTGCACTTGAAGCATACAGGTTTCTGAGCAGTGCACATCGGAGGCAGCAGGGTCACATGAGCCACCCTTTCACTTGTCTGCTTTAGTGCCCCATGACCTCTTGCCTTAGGAAACTAATCAACAGGATTGTTTGTGGCAAACACCTACAACCTGTCAACTGTAGTTTTGTTGGCAGGTCCAGAATTAATTTACCAGAATAATTTCTGGTAACAAAATAATTCCCAAATTCTCTCTCCCTTGTCTTTTTCTTTATTTCCCAAACCATACAAATATTTTCCCAAATCCCCCACTTCCATGGGTGAATATCACTAACAGAAATTAGCCACTAGATCTGCATGATGGAATTACAGTTCTGATTTTACATACCCAGGCTATCTCTAGTCGGTGATTTACAGTCCATTTACAGATATTTAAGTAATTTCCCATTGTTGCAGAAAATGTAAGCGCAGTTTCACACTTTGGTAAGGACATCAACAGCTCCTTAGGATAGAATCATGAATTAGTTAAGCATTGCTTTGAAAGCTAAGGTAGGAACCCAAGCTTTGTCTTCCCACGGGTCCTTCTCTGGTGGCATCAGCTAGTGCTTTCCTTCCAGAGGAGAAGTCCTGCAGAATAGCACTGCAACAGTAGCCCACAGTTTTCTCTTTCTCATGCATTCTCCTTAATTTCCCTCCTGTCTCAGGAATGACTGTGGTTCTCAGTATTTGGGGTCTTCACCACAACCCTGCTGTTTGGAAAAGCCCAAAGGTATGTATGACTCTCTCCCACAGACGTACATCAGAGAACAAATGCTTTTTGGCAACTAAGCATAGAAGTAGATACACAACACAAATAAAAATAAACATAAACCCCCAAATATGTAAAATTTGTCTGCTAATAGGACCTTGCCCTCTGTCCCCATTCCTTCTTTATCTTTGCTTTAGGCAGATTGATACAATGCCACACAATCTGCTCTAAATCACCAGTCTCTAGTTCAGTCATTTACCTGCAAAACTCTATCAAGCACTTACCTAGATATCTGCAAGACTGTGGACCGTCAATAGAGTAATCCAGGCAACTTGGCCTCTCTTTTGCTGGATAGAATGATGAAGATCCTAGCAAGAAATCAATGACACACTTGAGTTGAGTGATTTGAGTGGATTGTAAAGGAACTATTATGAGGATGTGGGCAGAGATTAGGTTAAGCAAATTAAAACAGGTATCTGCCAGAAATGTCTATCTCTTCTAGGCCTGAGGGGACCCAGGAGGGAGAGTTATTATAGAACCTGGAGAAAATGAGCTTTGAGGGAAAGGGCCATCAGACAGGACCAATAGAGATACAGCCAACCTGAGACAACAGGTAGGGAGGAGCCAGGGAATAAATACCTCAAATTCTCTATTCCCCCAGTCTCCAGGTCAGTGCCTTTTATTGTCCAAACCCAGTGGGAAAACAAATGGGTCAGCTTCCTGGAGCCCAGAATAGTCTGGGAAACAGAGGAGAGATCTAAACAGGCAAAGAGGAAATGTATAGCAACCTTGACTTCCTTGATTCAATGTTCTTGAAACTTGAAACACTCAAGTAACCAATATTGTCTTTACATACGCAGCTAGGTTTCAATTTTAATACATGTATCAGGAAGCTGGACTACATGTCCTGTAACACTTGACCAGGGGACTTGTTTGGGCTTAACTGCTAAATGAGTGCACTCTCACTTCCAAAGTGAAAGTAATACCACCTGCCATAGTATTTTTTTTTTTTTTTGCTTCCCCTTTAGTCTGCTAGCAGACGAGTCAGCTGGGCAGCCAGGTGAAGTTTGCAGGTTTACAGGTGCATTGTCCAGCATTGCAGCCACTGGCCACATGTGGCCACCAACCACTTGAAATGTGACTAGTAAGAACTGAGATGTGGATTTTGAAGACATAGTACCAAAAGACTGAATATTCCCTTCATAATTATTTATATTGATTACCTGTTAGAACAATAGATTTTTTTGTTAAATAAGTTCTACTATTGAAAGTAATTTCATCTTTGTAAAATATGGTTACCAGAACATTTTAAGTTAGGTATGTGGTTCACATTATGTTTCTGTTCATAAGCACTAAGTAGTTGCTTTCAGAAATGTGTTACTATTGTTTTGGAGGATAGTAGTAGGCTTGTCTTCTCATTTTAGGTCTTTGACCCCTTGAGATTCACTAAGGAGAATTCTGAACAGATGCATCCCTATGCCTTCTTACCATTCTCAGCTGGACCAAGGTGAGGACAACTTGAAATTGTTGAAAATACATAAAAATGTTTAAGAGTAGCTTGCTTCCTTTAGCCATTCCCCTAGGTCTGTAATTTTTCCATGGAACCCCATCTTCTCATGAGCTAGATCTTGGTATATATATGAGACCCTAAAAGTGTCAGTTTCACAAAGAGCAACACCATTATCTTCACATCCTATAAACTCATGCTGCAGAAAGCAATCGCACAATGTAAGTTACTGCTCATGGGCTTAATGTTGTCCATCAGTGATGCAGGAGAAGTAGTTCTCCAGGGAACCCCCACTGCTACCTTGTTTAGGGAGGCCATCACATTGGAGCTTCCCTGTCCGCTTTCTGGCAGGGACCACGGTAAGGCCAAAATCCAAAAGTTCCAGTGACATTTCAAGTGAAAATGTGGCTTCATTGTGAACTTCATGCTTATCATTCTAGAAACTAAAGAGTCAGAAAGCACATCATTTTCTTCTGTCTGCAGGAACTGCATCGGGCAGCAGTTTGCCATGCTGGAGTTAAAGGTGGCCATTGCCTTGATCCTGCTCCGCTTCAGAGTGACTCCAGACCTCACCAGGCCTCTTGCCTTTGCAAACCATGTGGTCCTCACACCTAAGCAAGGAATTTATTTGCATTTGAAGAAACTCCCTGAATGTTAGACCCAAGAGTACAATGACTAAATATACCATGTTTTCAAGTTAAATTTACAGCTAATGATCCAAATAAATAGAGAAGAATCAAATGTGGTGGGAGGGTTGGAGGAAGGTGGGTTGGGGTGTAGAGCTGCACATTTTCCAAAAGCATTATCAGGTAACATAGGTGAAACCTGTCTCAGACTCTGAGAGACTTTCCGATTTGTTTCTGTTTGACTCTGATGACTATTAATGCTGTATACCAAGCCCTTTGCTATATGACCTCTATATGTTTTCTGTTGCTTTTTTAAAATAGTTTTCAGAATTATTCTCACTAGAAAAGCATGTGGCATAAAAACCTGTTCGCCTAACCCATACTGCATGCCCTGCCCAATCCTATTTCCTTTCCTAAAAATAGAATAATTCGGTGTGTATTCTTTCAGATTTCTTCCTATACATTTCATCTATACATGTATGTGTGTGTATTCTTATAGATGGGATCATATTTGTATTTCCTTGATTTTTTTCATTTAATAAAAGTCTACCTCATTCCTATGGGTTTATGATTTTCTGTAATAGGGCTGTCCTATAATTTATTTTACTTTTTCTTCTTGGATATTTAAGTTATTTGCAATTTTTTAAATGTGCATATTGGCCATTTTATGTATGTATGTATGTATGTATGTATGTGTGTGTATATATTCTTTTGCGGTACCTGGAATTAAACCCAGGGACATTCTACCTCCAAGCTACACCCCGACCCTATTTTTTATTGTTTATTTTGAAACAGGGTCTCACTAAGTTGCAGAGAGCCTAATTAAGTAGCTGAGACTGGCTGTGTACCTGCAATCCTCTTGTCTCAGTCTCCCAAGTACTGGGATTACATGCATGTGCCACCACACCTGGTTTATGTTTATCTTTTAATTATTCTCCATGTTTGTGTATCATCCACAATTATTTCTCTGTGGTGTTGTCTTTTTATTACTTACTCATATATGTTCTTTTTTTGGCACTTGGGATTGAACCCAGGGGTGTTCTACCTCCGAGCTACATCCCCAGCCCTATTTTATTTTATTTTTGTTTTGAAACAGTGTCTCACTAGGTTGCGGAAAGTCTCACTAAGTTGCTGAGGCTGGTCTAGAACCTGCGATCTTCCTGTCTCAGACTCTCAAGTATTGGGATTACAAGTGTGCCCTACCATGCCTGGCTCATATATGTTCCTTATATACTATGGATAATAATCCTTGATTATAACTTTCTAGATTCTTTAACTATCTTTTTTGTTTGTACTGGGGATTGAACTCAGGGGTGTTCTACCTCCAAACTTCACCCCCAGCCCTATTTTATTTTTTATTTTGAAACAGGGTCCCACTAAGTTGCTGGGGCCTTAAAACTTTGATCCTCCTGTCTCAGCCTCCCAAGTACTAGGCTTACATGTGTGTCACTGTACCTGGCGTTTTTTTCTTTTAAACTATATTTATGATGTCTTTTACCATATGAAACTTCTTAATTTTCATTGTGTAAGATACATACACAGGGCTTTTTTGTTGTTGTTTTTTTGACTTCTGGATTTTGAGTCTTGCATAAGAAAGCCTTCATTTGGAATATTACAAAAAATATTCTATCTATTTTTCTGGGGCTAAACACTCTTGTGGAACCTGAATAGGAATTTCCTTTTTTATTATTTATGGGGAAAAAGCTTTTATTTTGATCACTTCTAAATAACATTTCTTTTTTTTTTTTTTTTTTTTTTTTTTTTTTTTTTTTTTGTGGTACTGGGGATTGAACTCAGGGGCATTCTACCTCTGAGCTACACCCCCAGCCCTATTTTTTATTCTTTATTTTGAAACCGGGTCTCGCTAAGTTGCGGAGTGCCTCACTAGGTAGCTGAGGCTGGCCTCGAACCCGGATCCTCCGGTCTCAGCCTCCCGAATGCTGGGATTACAAGCGTGCGCCACCACACCCGGCTCTAAATAACATTTCTAAAGCCGGGCGTGGTGGCGCACGCTTGTAATCCCAGCATTCGGGAGGCTGAGACCGGAGGATCTGGGTTCGCGGCCAGCCTCAGCTACTCAGTGAGGCACTCTGCAACTTAGTGAGACTCGGTTTCAAAATAAAGAATAAGAAATAGGGCTGGGGGTGTAGCTCAGAGGTAGAATGCCCCTGAGTTCAATCCCCAGTACTGCAAAAAAAAAAAAAAAATTGCATTTCTGAGAAATTCTAAGCGTCTCTAATCTTGAAATATTTTTTATGAAAAACCTTAAATAACTACCAAATTTATTGGTATTTTAATACATATTAGCATTTTGTATGCTAAGAATTTTATAGAATAAGTTCTGCCATATTAAAAAAAAACTTTATTTAACTCATTATTTTCCAGACATTTGGGAGGCAGCATAATCCCTGTGCTGAGAAAGAATAAAGCCCTAATCACCGTGACTTGCCGCTGTGTTCCTAGGATCCAGTGGCTTACCTATGTGTTAGTGATTATGTTTACTCCCCAAGACATTTGGTATTCTATCTGTCACAATGTACAATTTCCTATGCACCCTTAAGAATAATAATCATGATTTTTTTAAATCATGATTTTTTTAGGCATCTATAAGAGATGCCTAAAATCAATAGCAATATTACAAATTGATAAGAAATTGGTAAATTTTAACTGCAGTCCTATTCACTGAATGGAAACTTCTTAATAATTTCCAGGTGTTATGATTTGGATGTAAAATGTCCCCCAAACCTTATGTGTGGGCAATAAACCCAGGTTCGGAGGCAGGACATGGCTGGAGGGGATAGATCCCTGAGGGCATGGCCAAGGACTGTCCCTGACTGCTTTAATAAAACCCATAGCCTGCCAAAAAGTGTGTGAGGGAATTGAGCAGATTTACCCTCAAAGGTAGTGCTACCAAATGCCTCCCATAAAAACATCTGGCAGATTCACATAACTCTAGCACAGCTCCTACTTTCCTATAGTCCCCTCTGTGTCTATATGCATTTCTGTGGAAGACCACCAATTACCTGAGCAAAGCTTCCCTTGCTCCGCTGGTTTAATTGTAACCTATAGGCAGTACTTCCATCCTGGGTAGAACTAAACAGGATCCTACATAATTGCAGGGGCTACAGTGAGTGCTGGTTTCATTTGGAATTTATGGCATTACTCAGATTTGTGATGGGCCTACATGTTTCCTTTATAAATTAACATGTATGTCCTGCTGGAAGTTGGGGTGCTTCTTGATTACTGAACTCTAAATACTGTGAACCCTTCACGGTCAGCACTGCTTTGATTTTGATTTTGCACTGCATGCAAAACTCAACCCCCTTGAACACATCAAAGAGCTAGTAATAGAGTGAAGAGATGTTGGGCTAGGGTGGGGTGGGAGTGGTAGAGATTCAGGAATTTGATCCAAGGATTTGGAGCTACTTTTTTGCTGATGGCTCGCCAGTTCCAGAGAGTAACCTCAGAAATGCCTTAGGTGGCCTCATGTGGCTACAGGAACTACAGAGAGGTTCCAGGGCTCTCCAGGGGAAGGTGCCTGGGAAGGAATCCACTCACTTTTAATTAGAGTTTAAAGTGAACTTCCTAGCTGGGTATGGTGACGTGCACCTGTAATCCCAGTACTTGAGAGGCAGAGACAGGAGGACCACAGATTGGCAGCCAGCCCCAACAACTTAGTGAGACCCTGTTCCAAAATAAAAAAATAAAATAAAATAAGGCTGAGGGTGTAGCTCAGAGGTAGAATGCCCCTGTATTCAACCCCCACTACCAACAACAACAACAAAAAAGTTAACTTTCTACTAAAGAGACTGAACTAGAAATACAAAACAGTTACCAGAGCAACAGCTCAGCTTTTAATTATCCAAATTCCTATACGTGGATTAAAGGGACTCTGAATCGGCTAATTACTGGCACCTGACTTAAACAAATGTAAAGCTTCTCTGGAAGAATCTTAAGTCAGTTCAAGACTACAACCAATTTGGCCAACAACCTGGTACACAATAAAAAGTAGCCAGGTACAAAAAGAGCCCAAGTGACATGGGGGGAAAGAAACCACCAGGAAAATACACACGACAGCATAAACCAGGTTCTTACAGTTCCAGATATAGGAGTTATAAGACTCAATTTTAAAAATAGTGTTCTTACTAAGTACAAGGAAATAAAATACATGACTAAAAACTTCAGTAGGCGCCGGGTATAGTGGCATACACCTGTACATAATCCTAGTACTTGGAAGGCTAGACAGGAGGATTGCAAAGACCAGCCACAGCAACTTAGACTCTCAGCAACCTAGCGAGACTCCATAAAAAATAAATAAATAAATTTTTAAAAGGCTGGGAATTTAGCTTAGGAATAGAATGCCCCTGGGTAAAACACACACACACACACACACACACACACACACACACACACCACAAAAGAAAAGAAAAAAATTTCAGTAGGTAACTGAAAATTATAAAAAATATAAAATAAAATTCTATAGCCAAAATTATTAATACCAGAAAATAAGATCTCAATGGGTACACTGACTTCAGATTTCACTACGTTTAAAAGAAAATTAGGGCCAAGTGTGGTGGTGCACGCTTGTAAACCCAGGACTTGGGAAGCTGAGACAGAAGAATCACAAGTTTGAAGCTAGCCTCAGCAACTTAGTAAGGCCTTCATCAACCTAGCAAAACTCTGTTTCTAAATATAATAAAATAGGTCTGGGGGTGTATCCCAGAGGTAGCAGGTCTCTGGGTTCCATCCCCAGTACCATGAAAAAAAAAGAAAATTATATATTTTATAAAATTATGTATTTTATAAAATTATATATTTTATTATATATTTTATAAAAATTATATATTTTTAAAATTATATATTAGGTATATCAGATTAAAATATTCAGATTAAAGCACAGAGAGACAAAAGGTCTAGTACCTGTGCAATTGGAATACCAGAACTAGAGAAAAATGGCTCAGAACAATATTTGAGGAGATAATATCTAAGAAATTTCCAAAACTAATGAGAGAAAACCAGAACTGGCAATTTTGGGGGCATTTTGCTATACAGCTATAGATAATGAATATAATCAGATAAAGAAATTCTACCCAAAAAATTCAAATGCAATGTTATATGTAATAGTGAAATATTGGCTGGACATGGTGGTGCACGCCTGTCATCCCAGTACTCGGGCAGCTGAAGCAGGAGGATCACAGGTTCGAGGATAGCCTCAACAAATAGTGAGACTTTCATCAACCTAACAATACCCTGTTTCAAAATAAAAATAAAATAGTGCTGAAAGTGTAGGTTGGAGATGCTCCAATGCTCCTGGATTCAATCCCTAGTGCCATAAAAAAAAGTGGAATATTGAAAGTGTTCCATGAAATCAAAAGTTAGACAAGGATATGCACTATTCTGCTTCCATTCAATATGCTATTTTGCTTAAGCAATGCAAAAATGCCCAAAAAATCACATATAAAATCTGCACACATATAAGAATTGGGGAGGAAAAAATGAAACATTATTTTGGGATGATGTGGAATGATTAGAAAAATTATCCAAATAAATGAACAGATTTTATAAGTAGTTTAATAAAATTGATGGCTATATCATCTCCAATAAAACTTAATTGTATTTTATACTTCAATAAGTACATATGAAATTAAACAACCATATATTTTTCATTCAAAATATCAAGTATCTATGAACAAATTTGGCAAAAATTGACATGATTTTTACATAAATCTAGCAAGCATAATTGAGATAAATTTAAGATCAGCAAAATAGATAGAAGGATATTCCATGATTATGGATTACAAGACTCATTTTGGCAAATATGTCAGTTTCTTCTCATATAATCTATAAATTTATGAAATCTCCAATCAAAGTACCAACATGTGATTTTGTGGAATTTGAAAAGCCGACTCTATGTATTATATGAAAATACCAAGGACTGGGGATATCAAGGAAACTTAAAAAGTAGCAGAAAGCCAGGCGTGGTGGTGCATGTTTGTAATCCCAATACTTGGGAGGCTGAGACTGGAGGATCCGAGTTTGAGGCCAGCCTCAGCTACTCAGTGAGGCCCTCCGCAACTTAGTAAGACCCTGTTTCAAAAAAATAAAAAATAAAAAAAATGTGACTGAGAGTGTAGCTCAGAGGTATAATGCCCCTGGGTTCAATCCCCAGTACTGCAAAAAAAAAGTGGCAGAAGAAGATACATCATCAAATATCAAGTTACTAAAAAGCACAGTATTCAAAATACAGTATTAGCATAAAGACAGACAGATGAGCACTTAGAATTCAGAGCCCAGAAACAGACCCAACAAATATGGACTCCTGATTCATAAAAATGTGCCCCTCGGGAGCACTGGAGTATAAACAGCTTATTCAGTAAATGATGTGCTGTCACACAACATTGCTGGAAAAATGAAGTGCTGTCCTTATAATGCCACAAGGAGCAGACAGGTGGAATCACACCTCTGGTCTCTCCTGGACCCTACCTCATTTTTTCCTTTGCTGATTTTAATCTATATCCTTTCACAATATTAAACTAACCATGAATCTGATCACTTTTCTGTATTCTGTTGAGCCCTTCCAACAAAATCATTAAAGTTTAGGGCTGTGTTGGGGACCCCCAAGACAGAAGTCACTTGCATTAGTCAGCTTGTCATCACTATTAAAAAAAAAATACCTGAGAAAAACAACTTGAAAGAGGAAAGATTTAATTCAGCTCATGGCTGAATTTAGTCCATCGCTGGCTGGTACCATTGTTTTGGGCTAAGGCAAAGCAAAACATCATGTCACAAAGGTGTGGGGGAGGTAAGACCTCACCGGAGCTGGGAAGCAGAGAAAGAGGGGGAGGGGGCTAGGGACAAGATACAGCTCCCAACTAGGAGACCCAAGGACCCACTCCTTCAACTTGTCCCACCTCCTCCAGTTGCCACCACCTCCCAGTAACACCATCAAATTGTTAGTCCACTGACAGAACCCTCAGGAGCTAATCAACTCCCAGTGCCCCACCCCTGAGCATTGCTGCACTGGGGACCATGTAGCCAACACAGTAGCCTCTGGGGATATTCCAGATCCAAACCCTAATATCAATATACAAAAGTCAATTGTATTTGTGTATCCAAATGGTCCCAACTGATGGTGGTTCAATTTAGAATTTTTCAATCTATGATCAATTTATCAGGACATAACCCCATCATAAGTCAAGAAACATGTATAATAGCTGTGCAATGAAATTAAAACATAATTTAGTTATAATAGCAGTCAAAATTATTTAAAAAATGAGAATAAATTATAAAAATATGTTCAAAGCCTGTAGACCCAAACTACAAAACATTGCTAAATAATACTACTATTTAAATAATTAAATAATAATTTCCATTTAATCCCTTTTGATAGATTAAATTCCTTGATGAGATTCTCTTTCAATTTTCTAAGCCACATTAATCATAGTTATTTTAATGTTTCTGTCTGGCTACTCAATAGTTGGCTCTCCTGCGGGACTATTTCTGATGTCTGTTTTGTTTTTTCTTTTGCTTTTTTGGGGTCATTTGGCCTGCTTCTTGGCATGCCTGCTAAGTTTTTATTACATGCTGAACATTGATGAATTGTAGAGACTCTGCTTGCTGTTATCTTTAGCTAGAGAGGATTAAAATATCTCCCGGCAGTCACATACGACACCAGCAGAGCCTCGTGATGCAGCTGACGGAGGCGGCAAGTTGGACAAAGCATCTTCCTTCAGCCCTTGCAGGCTGCAGTATTTTACAGTCAGTGTAAGGTATACTGAACATTTACTTTGTACCAGTTCTTCCCACTTCAGAGCCCAGAGAAGCTCTAAAATGCACCCATAAGGGTAGGAACATGTAGGGAAAGGCGGACAGACACAGGTGAGCATGTTGTATGATATGATCTTCACCTCTGTTTCCAGGACACAAGAGAGGGGACCACTGCCCAGACCTGCATCTAAAATCCTTTGAACACATTTCCTAATGACTGTGAACACCACTGTGAAGTGTGCCTCCAGCCCCAAGGTGTCGGAGTCATTTCTTACCTCAACAATAAATGGAAGCCGAACTTGAGGCAGGCAGGGCCAGTTCTAGACTCCCAAACACCTTATTGCCAATCCAGGGTTCTATCTGTTTGGGCCACCCCCACATCTCCTCAAGGATCCCATCAGTGGTCACTCCACTCAGACCACCACCACCCCCAGCCTGCGAAGACTCCCCTTCTTTGCATAGGTAAAGAGGAGTTGCTGGCCAGGCATGACCATTTATAAGCACATGCCTATAATCCCAGTATTTGGGAGGCTAAGACAGGAGGATTGTAGGTTCAAGACCAGCCTCAGCAATTTAGTGAGACCCTCAGTAACCTAATGAGAGATCCTGTTTCAAAAACAAAAAGTAGAAAAGGGGCTGGGGTGTAGCTCAGAGGTAGAATACCCCTCAGTTGAATCCACAGTACAACAAAAAGGAGTTGCTAGCCCATCTTCCCTGGGGGATGTATAAACTCTGCCATCTGGTGACTGTTTAAAATACAGCAATCAATACCGACAAAAGACTAGGAACAGAAAGGGCTATTTAGCAAACCAAAAGCACAGGTTTGTGCCAGATGCGGTGAGGTGACGCATGCTGTAATCCCAGTACTTGGGAGGCTGAGACAAGAGGATTACAGGTTTGAGGCCAGCGTCATCAATTTAACAAAGGCCCTCCGGAACTTAGGGAAACACTGTTTCAAAATATAAATAAAATAGGGCTGGGGGTGGAGGGTAGTTTAAAGATAAAATGCCCCTGGGTTTAATCCCCAGTGCAGGAAGGAAGGAAGGGAAGGAGAGAAGGAGGGAGAATGAGAGGGATATACCTTGTGAACAAGATTTTGGAAAGTGTTTGGCCTCAGAGCAAACTGGAATCCCACCCCCCAAACACACCACACACACACACACACACACACACACACACACACACACACACACTACTGCCAACTTCGTAAGTGTAAATGGATCCAATCGCTAAGTGATAGAGAGCATACACCTTGATGGAGTGGTTCTACTCTAAGCAATAGTCATCCCTCTGCTCCAGGGCTTTGTCCAGGTGCATGATGACCGGGGTTATCCAGGGAAAGGGGCATCAGAGCACAGAGATCCACTGGGGATGAGCAGGAACCTGCCTTCAGTCCTACCTGGAGTAGCAAAAAGGGGCCCAGCACACAGTGATCCAGGAGGCTTGGTGGGCTTCAGGGAGGGGAGCCCGAGTCTGTGCTTTCCAGGTAAATGGGAGCCCCCTGGCTCAGCAGCATTCCCGACTAATTCCAGACCCTCCCCTGGTAAAGAAGACACCTTAGGAAGAGACAAAACAAATTTAATACCCTTAGCTGGGCCACAGAAGGTGTTGAGCATAGGGTGGGCCAGGGCTAATGGACACTGGGGGTGGGCAGTGTAGGCAGGCAGGTGCTGTGCGCGGTAGCCCTGGGTCCACAGCATGCCTGGTGTTGTGCTAGGGCTTGACATTACTGGAGGTTGCCTTGCATGTGCTAGGCAAGTGCTCTACCCCTGAGTCACATCCCCAGCCCTGAAGTACTTCTTTTTAATTGTCCGTTTCGGGATAAGAAAACGGAGACCCAGAGTGGCTACGTGATTGGCTGAAAGTCATGAAACTGATGTAAGCAGCTGGGCTGGACCTGGCTAACATAGCATTCAGTCAACAAACATCGAGCAGGTGGTCTACGCAGGCACCAGTGTGGTTCTGGGGATGCCCCGCCCTCCAGGAGCTCCCAGCCCAGATGGTGGGGATGGGGTACAAAGTGGTGTCGGAGAGCGTTTCTGAAGGAAGTGAGTCTGGAAGAAGGAAGGACATGAGTCCTACACATGAGCAACACGGGCACTGAGGTGTGGAACAACAGTGTGATGGGGAAGGGAGGCTGGAGAACTGCAGCCCCGCGGTGCCTGACGGGAATGGAGGAACCGCGGCCGCGGAGGGAGGAGGTGGAGGCATCTAGTGGCCACGCAAGATATTGCAGGTAAGACGGACATGAAAATCAGGACGGCTGTTGCTAACATTCACCGAGCATGTACTGTAGACTTTTTGTAGATATATTAACTCATTTACTCTTCCCCACAACCTTATCAGGTAGAAGTCATTCATACCTAATTTGCATTTTCGGGTACTGAGGTGCCTTTGTTAATAACTCTCCCAACATCAAAGTTGGTAGATGAGATTTGCCCAGGGGCATTAGGCTTCCAGCCCACACACATAGCCACTAGGCTACATCTGCCTGGAGGAACTTAGGTTCTCCCTGCAGGCACGAGGGGCTGGATCCTGGATGTATCTGCATTTGCAAAGGTCTCTCTAGCTGCAGTGTGGCAGAGGTTTGAGGGCTCAGCAAGAGAGACGAGGCTGTTGCAAACATGCAGGCAAGATGGTAACCTGACACCAAGGAGCTGGCAGGCTTGGGGGGAAGATGTATTAGAAAGTAGGACGCAGTGGGGTGAGGCAGGGATGCTTGGGGGACTCCTCTGGCTGGTCTAGGTGAATGGGTGCCACTTACAGGCACCAGGGACTCCCACTGGGGAAAGGTCAAGAATTCCACTTGCAATCTGTGGAGTCCTGTGGGAGGGAATGGGGTAGGGGTGGCGTTGGCACTTCACAGGAAGTAATGGGAATGAAGAGTCGATAAGGTCCCATGTCAATCATTTGATAAATATTTATTGCAGCCTCCTGTATTCTAGATACCTTTGCTGGACACTTTAACATTATGATAAATAAGGAGATGTGGTCTCTGCTCAGGGAACGCTGTCTCAGAGCTCATGATCTTGTCCTGAGAAAGAACACCATGGCCAGGGGGAGCCCATGGGTCCAGGAGAGCCTGAGAACCTGAGGACAGGTCGTCGGGAACAGCATCCCAGAGCAAATGGATGTTATCCTAATACATCGAGCTCAGAAGAATGCAAGTGGCCATCATATCCTGCAACAAAAGGTGGACTACAGTGTCTTTGGTGAGAGCTACAGATGGTGAGGGCTGGGTATGAAGGATGAACATAGAAACAGAATGTTGACAGCTCCTCTTAGATACTCGAAGGGACCTCTCCACTTTCCTGGAAGAATCTTTCCAAATGGACTGTAAGCTCTGCAATGACAAATACTGCATTCTTCTTCAGTTACCCATTTCTCTCTCTCTCTCTCTCTCTCTCTCTCTCTCTCTCTCTCTCTCTCTCTCTCTCTCTCTCTCTCTCTCTCTCTCTCTCTCTCACACACACACACACACACACACACACACACACACACACACCCTACAGAGAGTCCTATGCTGGGGTAGAATTAACAATGGAACTAAAGTCAAAACACCAGGGTTCAATGTCTACTAATTGACTGTATAATCTTGAGCAAGTAGCTCCCTCTCTCTTAGTCTGTATTTCCTCCTCTACACAAGGAGCCCAGCTATAATCACCTAGAAGGATCACTGTGAGGCTCTACTCAGAAAGCATCCAACACATCACAGAGTAACCCTCAGCTTCCACCACTGCCACCATCCGTGTGTTTGGACTGAAGACGGTGCCTTCCCAGCCTCTTGCTCCAGCTCACTGGCCCTGGGGACCTGGAATATCCTTCCTCCACTAGCCTCTCCTCATCCTTCTCCCTCCCTTTTCCCCCTCCTCCCTGACCTTTTTCCAACACATCAGCTCCTACCCTCACCACCTTACCCCATCCTCCATAGCTAGAACTGGCCAGCAGTCCAGTTATTCATTCACAAATTCCACGTAGAGAACTGTACAGGGCTCAGTGATGCAGAACGCATGGGGAACAAACAGACCTAACCTCCAGGGATGGACCCCGGCATGTTCTGTCCCCGACTGCCTCGAAGGACCTCCAGCCTGTTTCTCATCCGCCTTGTTACAGGATCTTGGGCAGGTATTGCCCCTTCCTTGGGTTTGGATTCCACAATGTAATATTAGTAAATTAATCTCCATGATTCTAAGAGTCTTTAGCTCTGACACACCATGGTTTTGCATCTAATTCAGTTCATTTTGTAACAATAATATTATTATTATTAATTTAAAATAGCAAGCATTGCCAGGTGTGGTGTCACACACTTGTAATCCCAGTATTTGTACTTGAGAGGCTGAGAAAGGAAGGTCACAGGTTCAAGGGCAGCCTCAGCAACTTAGTGAGGCCCTCCACAGGTTAGTGAGATCCTCTTTCAAAATTAGAAAACAAAATAAAATAGAGCTGGGTGTGAAGTTCAGAGGTAGAATGCCTCTGGATTCAATCCCAGTACCACAAAAAATAAAAAGTAAAAAATAATAAAATAGTAAGCACTTATTGTGCACCAACTGTGAGCTAAGTGCTATTCTGTATGTTTTATATGCCTCCTTTTAATATTTGCAACATCCCTTATTTGATAGGCACCATTTACTCACCCAATTGACAGTACCCTGGAGCTCTGAGAGCGGGGGTGATTTGTCCACAGTCACCAGTGTTAAGCATCAGAGCTGCGCCATGTCCGGGCTCTGTGACCCAGACCTGGATACTCAGGGGCATCCGACTCTAAGGCAAAATCTGCGGCTCAGCTACTAACTGCTTTCCTGAACCTCAGACCCAACTGTGCTCCCAACTGCCCCCCAGCATTTCCCCTGTCCTTATCCCACAGGCTCCTATATTCCCAAGGGCCTTAAATGCAGTCTCATCCCACACACACTCCTGCCCATGCCCTGGCTTCTGCCATCCTCAGTGCCGCTCCCTGGCCTATAGAGTGCTTTTGTGAGAATCTGGAAAAGGTGCCCTTCCTCAGGTGACACAGGCCCAAACCAGGCTTTGAGGTCTGGCTAGAGGGTGGACCACCTGTGCCAACCAGAGCAGTGTCCCTAGCTCCAACTTGTAAGTCTTCCAAGTTGCTCAGGATGGATGCTGGAATATTCATATTCCCTCCCTCCCTCCCTCCCTCCCTCCCTTCCTCTCTCTCTCCCTCCTTCCTTTCTACCCCCTACTCCCTTCCTCTCTCTCCGACCTCCCTCTTCTCTCTCCTATCTCTATTCTGGAGAGGACAGGGTCCTTAGAGAATAAAGTCCTAGAAATGGTGTCATCTCTCATCCTCTGGGAAGAGAAGACGTAAGGCAGAAGCCACTAGGATTCCAGACCATTTCTGAGGGGGTGTGGCATTAGGTCCAGGATGGCTAAGCCCCCAAAGCTTGGCCCCACCAGTACAGCATGCAGACTTGGCCTCTGGGGCCACAGACACCCTCGGGAAGACCCAGTGCATGTCCCACAACCTGCGGGGGTTCCCAGGACTATGCCAGGGTAGAAGAGCCCACCTGAGACTCAGTTTCGAAGACTGCTGATTCTGCCCTTCACCGAGTGTGCAGCCACCAGGTGGCAGCCAAGGCCACAGGCAGCCCAGGGAGAGCAGATCCAACCAGTGATTTCTAGGAAAGCCCCTCACTGACCCCAGAACCTTCAGCCAGAAAGAGAGCACTCATGTGTGCATGTGTGCATGCATGCACATGCGTGTCTGCACCTGTGCGGAGTGGAAGGGCACGGACAGAGACTGACAACAGAATGGACTACTGAAGTTCAGTCCCCTTCCTTTGTGCCTTTCCATCCCTTCTTGGGGCTTCCCTTCCCCTGTGCAGCCCTGTCTCAGATGCTGGGGACACAGAGGGATGTGAACCCATTCCTGCTCTTGAGGGGCATCCAGACCTGGAGTTACAGTCAGACACCACAAGTAGACAGGGTGAGGCAACTGGCACAGGGACAAAGATGGAAGGGAGTGTGAGGGCCGGAAGCAGCAGGTGACCTGCTTCCTGGGAGTTACCTCTCTCTCCTCCCAGCATCTCTGCAGGAAAGCAGTTGCCAAACCTATTTTACCTGCAAGTCTAGAGGGTCACTTGGACAGAGAGGAACAGACCTGGAATTTGAATCAGTGTCTGACTTCCAAGTTTAAGCTTTTGATCACCAGGGGCTGAAAACTGGGGGGAGAGGCAGGTTGGGAAAATCAGACTCCCAGTGAGATCTGGACCAGAGCAGGTACCTCCCACCCTGGACCCAGAGCAAGTTCTGATGGCTCCGGCTCTCTGACTCCTTTGTGAGGTCCATCCAGCAGGACAGGGAAGCTGATTGGAGCCCCGGCCTACCCCCATACCTGCTGCCCCACGCCACCCCTAAGCTGAGGGAAGAGACTGAAGCTCCTTGAAGCACACCTGTTCCCCGGCATCTGTTCCCTGGAGTGCAAGGGTAATGATCTTGAAACTCTTCTTAACCACCTGGCACTGTCCCCAACAGGAGAGACTCTGGAGACAACCACGGCCTTTGTCAAAACAGACGCCAGGCTGGAAGTCCTTCTTCAGGTTTAACCAGTCAGCAGAGCTGCCATCTCCCGCCACCTGCGCAGGGCGAGGGCAGAGCCTCTCCTTTCCTTCCTGCCTGGGTCTGGGTATAGCCTATAATGTCACCCTGCGAAATCCACACGTTTGGGGGCTACACAGGGGAAAGAAAGGTGCAAGCCCTGTCCCGGGAAGCAGAAAGAACAAGAATGCCCAAAACAGCCGGAACAGAACGTCTTCGGGCGACTTGCTCGGCTCGTCTGGCAGAGAGCGAGTGGAAAGGATCCCGGGAAACCAAGCCGCACAAAGAAGTGGGGCTCTAGTGAGTCACCGGACTTGCGAGCGACAAAAGGGAAGCCTGGGGTGGGGAGAACTGGGGCGCCAACTGGGAGAACCCACTGGGAACAGAAGAAATGTGAGGGGAGAGAGGAAGGTGAGCCCCAGAGACAGCGGGAGATGAAAACCGAGACTGAGACACTGAGAAAGGGACAAAGAGGAGACCAGGGGGGCAGGAGAGGTCCTAGGGGGAAGAGAACCGACCAAGACAGCGAGACCGAGCGAGCGGGCGAGCGGAAGCGGAGGCGCCCAGCACTGGGTTTCTCCCGTCTGTCACTCGGATCCCTCTCCCGGGGCCAGGGGCGGGGAGCTCGCCTCCAGCCCCGCCCCAGGCCCTCAGAGGCCGCTCCCCCGGGGACCGCTTGAGCCGCCCAGTAGATGCTGGAGGCCCAGCTGGTGCGTTATCAGCCTCCTCCAGGAGCGGGCCTGAGCCACTGGGCTGCTGCCAGTCGGAGATTAGGCCCCGGGAGGGTCATTAAGCAGCCGCCCTGGCCCCGGCCCAGCCTCCTACCCCTCCCCCGTCTGGCCGAGCTAGCAGGTGGGAAGGAGCGATAAGGATGGGGGTCTTGGCGGTTCTGGTCAGGGCAGGAACATGGGGTGAGGGTGGGAGGCTGCAGGGTCAGTGCCAGCCCGGCCCTGCAGGGCCCCCAGAGTTCCCACTGTCCTGGTCTGGCCCAAACTGAGGGAGACAATGGAGCAGGGGGTAAGAACAGGTGCCAGAGTCCTGTCCCAGGCCTCTGCTGGGGAAGGAGGTGAGTCCCGGCAGGAGCAGCCCCTCCTGGTAACACCTGGCAGGGGTCTCTGCCTTCCCCACCCTGGCAGGCTAGAGGGGAGAAGAGGCCTGAGCCCACGTCCACCTCCCAGGGACAACTGGGGGCAGAGGTGAGAGGGATGTGAACCCCATCTAAGTGGCCAAAAGGTCCCCGCCAGGAGCTGGAAAGGAGATAGAGTGTGTCTGTGCCTGAGCAGTCGAGGAGCTTCTAGGAACCTCTCTCTCTGGGTCAGTGGGTGGGAAGCTCACCGGCCACCTGGCTCTGCCTTCTAGTGTAACCAAGGAAGACTTCCCAGACAAAGAGGAACTGTGGCCAAGAAAAGGAAATAGGTCGAGTTTCAATGGGCAGAGGTAGGCAGGAAGACATGAGTCACAGAAGCCAGGTGTGGTGGCGCACACTTGTAATCCCAGTCCTTGGGACGCTGAGACAGGAGGATCACAGATTTGCAACCAGTCTCAGCAACTTAGTGAGAGAGGAGGTAACTTTTCTCAGGTCACACAGCAGAGCAGGGGCAGGTCTGGAGTGAGACACTGCTTCCACTCCCTGCTCAGGGCTCTGCCCTCTGCTGCAGGCCGAGAAGCTCCTGTGCTATGACAAACTCTCTCTGATTCGAAAGCCATCTTTCCTGTGGTGTTTGGGCGAGCCTTGGTACAGCAAAGGAATGACTGTCACTCTAAAGCAAGGGGGCTGTGACCTGAGGCAGAGGAGATCTTGGAACAAGGTGGACCGGCTCCTGCTCTCCAGCCCCGGGTATGCTCCCGGGGGAGTGTGCATTGGGTTATCACCCACACAGCGAGAGACAGAAGCTATCCCATGAGGCCCACCCAGGTCAGCCAGGCTGAGTCAGACCCCGCTCTCCTCTGCCCCCCACTTTATCCCCACTAGGACCCAGTCCCCTGCCCCCCACCCCATGCCAGGTCTGGGAGTCAGGGCCTTGGTGAGGATGGAGTTCTTCTCCAGCTCTGGGATGGAACTGTACAGAAGGGAAGCCAAGCTCAGACAAGACAGCAGCCCTCCCAAGGTCACACAGCAAGTTGTCAGGCAAGGACTCAAACCCAAGCTTCCTGAGTTTAGCTCCAGACTCTTTCCTGATACTTCAGTGCCAAAGTCCAGCGCATGGGGGCAATGGGGAAAGGAACAGAGCTGGATGGATGAGTGAGGGACCCCTCGCCGGGCGGGGGTGCTGCTGTGGGTGGGGGGTGCTGCTGCAGGAGGAAGGTCTGGAATCGCAGGGATGAGGGGTGGGTCAGGGGACAAGGACTCACAGGAGGGGCTCTCCAGACAAGGTAGAACGCATGGGCTCTCTAGCCCATGGGCCTCTGACCCCTCTTCCTGCCCTGTGTATATGGAACTGACCAGTGCTTGGGTACCCGCCTGTGTCTGGGTCTGCCCTGCCTGGCTGCTCTGGGGGAACAAGGACCACCCACGGTCCCTGGCCTGCAGTCTCCCCAACACTCCCACAGGAGGGAGCTCATCCGAAGCTCCTATGGGAGGGCACTCCACACCCAGAGTCACTCGGGCCTCCCCAGTCCCCAGCCTGGACACTGGCGCTGGGCTCTCCCGCCCTGGCCCAGTGGGCCCTGGCACTTCCTGGATGTTCCTCCAAAACCACTGTGACAGACAGCAGCTTCTGAAGGTCATTATCATGATTCAGAAAGTAAGAAGAGGCCTTGCTGGAAGCCTGGGCCTCAGCCCCAGAAGTACAAAACGTCTTTATTTCACAGAAATAAGGGCCATTTCCATGGTTATGTGATGGGAGGCGCTGAGCTGGCTGTCTTCAGAAGGCCCTTCTGAAGTGGGTGGGACACCCCCGGGAAACTGCCAGGGCCACCACCGCACCCCAGCCTAGACAGAGTCCAAGCCCCAGCCCTGGCTGGCTGTATTTCAGGAGAGGACTGCAGAGCGGCAGCCCCTGTTACTGTAGATTCCTGCACAGAGAAGGGAGTGGCTGGGTGGCGAGGCTGGGCATCTGCAGCAGGTGCCTGAGAGGCTCAGGGCAGGTCACATGGGTGTGCTGCGGACCCTGCCCTCCTCCTCCAGGACATTCTCGTAGGCGTTCTTGTGCTCACTGGACCTGCAAGAGGAGGCAGGGACCTGGTGGGTCATCAGGACTCCCCGCTAATCCAGTGCTTGTGAGGGTAGTAAGATTCTGCAAGATGCAGAATAAACATTTGACTCCCAGGAGGGGGGCCTTCTGACCACCTCTGGACTTGTGCACCTGAACCAGAGGCCTTGAAGCCCCTTCTTCCTCCTCCATTGGTCCTGTTTGCACTCCCTTGTACTGAGCCCTCTGCCCACACTGAGCATCCCCCCCACTCCTTCATCCCTTCTCTGAATCCCCTTCCTCTGTTGAACCCCTTTTCCTCACAGTGCCTGCTGCCTTGGGAGTCCCAATTCACCCACTGAAGCCCCCACTAAGTCCCCATCCCCTAATAAGCCCTCTCACCAAGCCCAGGTTTCACCTGCCCCTGGAGCCCTCCCAAAGTCCCCATCGCCTCAGCAGCCCTGCCCTGTGGGAGCCCCCAGCAGCACATCCTCCGAGGTCCCCTGTGGCCCTGGAGCATCGGGCAGGCGGCCCTGTACTCACCTGAAGCCAGCTGCCATTGAGGAGTACCGTCCTTCTGTTCCCACCAGGACTCCATCTGCCTTGTTCCCAACCGTCATGTCTATGTTCCCGGGCTCCCTGGGGACAGAACTCATCAGTTGGGCTCCTCAGTAGCCCCCACCCCATCCCATTCAAGCAAACCCTATTCTGGATCCTGGTTCTTAGCTCAGGGCAGAAGCTGCCCCACTCCGTCCAGGAGGGCCCTGTGGGTGGCCCTGTTTCTGACTCATCTCTCTGGGCCTCACACCCTTGTTCCTGCTCCATGGCGATGGGGGCGGGGCGGATATTTGCACAAGACTTACTCTTAGTCCAAGACTTCTCTCCACTAACTCCCAGCCACCCTCAGCTCAGCCCCCAGAGCCAAGCCAGCAGGACTCAGTGTCTGCCCCAAAGCAGAGTAGACAAGGTCAGTGGTCACAGAGGGTGGAGCAGAGCTGGGCCCAGGGGAGAAAGTAAGCATTTCCAGAGAAAGCCCCTCACCTCTTCTTCAAGCCCCTGAAGCCCTGCATCCCCAGAAATGCTCTTGTGAGGGTCACAGGGACCCTTACACTTGCTCACCTTCTCGTGGACATCCCAGGGCCACACCAGACAGTATGTCCCAAATTAAATTCAGCAGTTGCCCCCAAGTCTGCTGGTCCCTGTGTCCTGTGCCTCGGTGAGGTTTCTAGCTGTTATCCCTGTCCTCCTCCCCCTGTGCCCACTATTCTCTTGGTCCACCACCTCACAGTCAGCCCTTAGCCACCTCTGCTCGACCTCATGCCCAGTCTCCTCATAGTCCCCACCAATGTGGCAGCCAGAGTGACTTCTGAGGCCATGCCTCATACCTTCGCTGGATTCCTACTGCTCTGACATAGACCCCAAAGGTCATTGGTGTACACGGGCCTGCTTGGCCCAGGTCCTGCCCACTTCACCAGCCTCATCTCTCATCTCTCCATCCCTCTCTCCACCCACTGGTTTGCTTGTGTTTCCTCTGCAAGCTGTGCAGGGCTGCTGCTTCTGGCACCCTGGCCACCAGGCTACCTTTGTGAGAGCTGGGGACAGATGCCCCAAGACAGATGTGGTCTTGCCCCAGGGTGCTGGTCTGGCCAATGCACTGGTGCCCAGTGGCCCTGGCACCAGGCCCTAACTCAGGACCCAGGAGCACTCTTCCCATGCCACCCGACCTGTGGCTGGCTCCTCCTCTTAATCCAGACACCAGCATGAATGAGCAATCAGGTATGTTTCCTCCGACCACCCCCAGGCCGGGTCAGACCATGCAGTGCACTCCGTACTGTCCTTCAGCAACACTGGAACTTAAGAGTGCATGCCCAGTCAGTGAGCCTGTGACCCTCTGCTCCACAGATGACCCTTGAGAAGGATGGGACCTTTCCAAAAGAAAGGCCAAGCTGCTATCCCAACTCTACGAAGAAACCTACAGACTCCAAGGAGAGAAGACTCCACCAGGAGGGGCACCAATAAAGCCCAGATGTGGGAGCCACAGCTGGTTCTATCTTTGCCCTTGAGCCTCAGTTTCCCTTCCACACAAGAGGACTTGACCCAGGGTTTCTGAGGCCCTTCTCCCCACTACTGGTGTGAGATCGATGGTCCTAGGGTCCACTCTGCCTGCTCAGGGACCAGCCCAGGGCCCTTGGATGGCACTCACGGCTCCTCCTGGCACCAGAAGTGGTTGACTGCAAAGACAATTGCGACGAGGACCAGGAACACGGCCACTGCGATGAGGCCCTGCATCCAGGGCTGAAGGTTCCCTAGGCCTGAAGAGGGAAGGGGAGCTGCGAGTGAGGAATGGGGGGCAGGGGGGCCTCCCACCACAAGGGCTAGGGCTTGGGTCTGAGGCCATCAGCCGCTGGCCATCAGAATGAAGAACATTCTGGGTAAGAGAGCGGCAACCCTCCAAGCATAAGCAAAGGGGGTGATTTGGAAGGACAGAGGCCCAGAGGAAACCGCTATTTGAAGAAGGCCTGAGGAGCCCAAGAGGACCAGGGCTCAGAGTGCTGGGTTTCAGATCTAGTAGCCCAGGGCCTCCTCCCTCCCTGGGGTCACATGCAGACCCCCCCAACAAGTGCCTGGGCCCCAGGGACCAAAGGGCAGCCCTCTTGGAAAGCTGGCCAGGCCTCTTGGAAAGCTGGCCAGGCCTCACTGGCTAGGAGTGGCTCCCCTCCTCCTCCCCAGCTGCCACCAGGCTGGGGGCTGGTGTGGAGCTGCCAGGACAGGGCTGGCATCTGGAAGATCCTGTTCTGTGGCATGGAGGAGGAGCGGGGAATGTGTGGGAGTGAGATCAGAGCAGCCCCACTCAGCTCAGAGTGCCTAGGAGCCTAGTGCCAGAGACCAGGCCAAGGCCCCAGTCACGCCCCATTCCCTGCTTTCTGACCCTTAACATCAACTCCAGCCCTCAAGATTTCCCAGAAGTCTCCACCCTCAGGCCAGGGACTGCCCCAAAGAGCTCTCCTCTTCCTTGGGTATCACTGCTCCATGAGCCTGAGAGAGCTTAGCCCTGCAGAGGAAAGAGACAGCAGGTAGGAGCCCCAGGAGGGAAGAGAGGTCACTAGGCGGCTTCAGAGGGATTCTGCCTCCAGGCAAAACACCTGTATCTGTAGAGCCATTCTATATTATGCCCAGGGCAGACATTAAAAACAAAACAAATAAACAAAAAACCTTACTCTGCCTTCCTGCCACTCAAAATTCCTCCCTTGAGTCTACTCAAAAGCTCTCCTGCTGCAGTGAAGGCGTTCCCTCTTCTATGGGAGTTCCCTGAAGTATTGGGAAGGTATTGGGAAGGAGGGAGGATGGTGGAACTCTCTGGCCTGTGGTCAGGTCAGACCTCACTTAGCTCCAGGGGTAGCAGAAGGTATACCGTGTGGTTCATGCAACCATCAGCATTTCTGGATTCATTATTTCAAGGGAAACAATGGCTCAGGCCCTCAGCTTTGTCAGGTCAGCGATTGCTCAAGCATTGAGAGAACCAGGGGAGGGGGAGCTCCCTGCTTCCACCAGGCCTTGCAGATACATAAAGGACCACAGGCCCCTGCTCCCACCCCCACGTGGCCCCAGTGTGGGCTCGCAGAGCAAGGGGCAGAGTCTAGGGTAGGAGAAAGATGGTCTGGGCTCTGTCTCTTCTTGCCTTGCTATGTGACTCATGTGCGTTAATCAACCTCTCTGTTCTCTTCAGGTCCCCAGAGGGCCTACAAGACCTGGGAGACAGCTGAAGCAAACATACAGGAGAGCTTAGGAGAGGGTGCTTGGAAGCATCTTCCCCAATCCCCCTGGATCCACGACCCAGTAATCACCAGACTTTAGCTGCAGATGCAGCCTGCCAGTGCAAGCTGGATGCCAGCCCTCGGGTGTGGCGCTTTCCTGGTGTAGAGCCCTTCCACACCCCTAACCTGCAGCAGCCCTGGGAGGTGGGCAGGGTGGAGTTTGCTGCCCTAATTTATGAGAGAGAAACAGAATCTCAGAGAGACCATGATTTCCTCAAGGACACACAGCAAACTACAGATGAGAGTTCTGGTCACAGTGGGGGCCACTCTGGGACAGCGCTTCCTACCCAAGCCCAGGAAGCGGGGGCAAAGAGGACTGAGGTCAAAGCCATGGGCAAACCCCTGCCCACGCTGTCCCTCCCCTGGAGCAAGCAGCCTTTGAGGGGTGGCCTGGGCCCCATTCCCTCCTCCTCCCAGCCCCTGGCCCCCTGTCCTCAGGACCCGACATCTCTAGTGCAAATACTGCTCCTGGGGCTTGAGTCCTCCCCCAATCCTAGACGCAACACCCCCCACTTCCCTGACTTCTCGCTGCAGGAACCTGAATCATAGGCAGGGGCCTGATTCAGAGGTCCATGCCTTTGAGGGATCCTCTGGCTAACCCAGGCCCTGCTCCCCCACCCCAAGCACAGGCGTCAGGGATGGTGGGGAAGCCATCCAGCCGTTGGGCCTCTGGGGCCCAGCCCTCTCCTCCCTGTGGCCACCAGAGCTGACCCTGCCCCGTGCTACCTTGTTGACAGGTGACAGGTGGCACTGAGATGAGCAGGCCCACAACGACCAGGCCAAGGACCGACATGGCTGCAGGCAGCTCCTGGGCGGTTCCTGGGGTTTCCCTCCGCTGCTGCCGCCACTGGTGTCAGGGCTCCTGGAGCTGCTGAGGGTCTGGCTGTGTTTGTCTGAGTTGAGCAGGGTGCAGTCTGGCCCTGGAGCAGGAGAGCTAGTGAGGAAGAAGGTGAGGGAGGGCGGAGGAGGGGGGCCGGGTGTGCAGAGAAACTGCCCTCCCTCCCTCCCATGGAAATGAGCTGCCGCCTGGCCTCCCTGGCCAACCGGCCAGTGCCAGCCTGCTGAGCTGGCATTCCCTGTCGTCCCGCAGAGGCCAGCTAAGGAGGTGGATCTGAGGACCAGGGAGATTCGGGGAGAGTCCCAGACTCACCTGGAGTGTCAGGGGGCCCAGAGTCTCTGCCTGGGCTCCCCCTTCCTGGCAGTGGGGCTGGGCTCCAGGGAGAGCAGTGACACATTGTCTCTCCAGCCTTGCATGAACCCAGTGGGTGGGGCTTCTTGGAAGGCTGACAGTGGGATTAAGAAATTTGCTGGCTGGCTCTGGGACTTGGGTAAAAACCCCAGAGACCCGGGGAAGGCTCAAAGTCACTCACTTTTCCCAGAGCCTGGACTATTTCCTATTTTCTCCCTCACCTGTCTCTGCTCTACCAAGCCAGACTCTGGGGTCCTGCTCCTGGGACAGAGCCCAGCTTCACTGTCCGCCACCCCCTGGTCCAGCCCAGTAGCTGCCTAAATTTGCTCCCTTCCACAGATCAACACAAAAGATACAGCCCCCAGTCTTCCCAGCCCAGCTGGCCTGGGCCCAGTTAGGGTACTCCTCTTGACCCCACTTGGCCCCTGGAAACCCAGCAGGCCTTGGTACCTACCCTCAGATCCATCTCCACCAGTTGCAGGAGCAGAAGTGGATGAGTACAGCCCTGCTGTGGAGAGCAAAGGAAGGATGCTTCCAGATGCCAAGCAGCCTTGAGGAAGGTCCTCCTAACTCCCAAAATGGCCCTGGAGCCAGACTCCTCAGGAGAGGTAACTATCCCTCCACATGTCATCCATCCAGCCCTCCAGCTCAGGGACTAGAAAGACCCAAGTACCTATCTAGGCCCAGGACCCAGGGTCATGCTGGGCTTCCTTGCCCCTGCTACCCAGCAGTACGGGAAGCCGAGATGCTGAGAGCCAGCCCTGGCTCCTTTCCTCATAGGAGCCTGGCATGAAAGGGATGCAGACAGCAGGTGCAGCCTGTCCTTGTATGGGTTGCCCTGAGGGACCTTGGGGATGACCCTTTCCAGTGGATGTTTATGTCTCTGGCCTTAAACTGTCCCCAATCTGAGCTCCCTCAGGTATTCAGGGTGCCTTTGGAAAGCCCCAGGGCATAGTGGCCGGATTCATGTTGACAAAGTCAGTGTCCATCTACACCAAGATACAGAACAAGGAGCACTGAGACCCTACACAGGACTACATTCCAGTTCCCTGGCCACTAGCAGAAGCATGCATGAGCAGCGGGCCCACAACCATCCCAAACTGGGGTCCTCTCCAGGTGCTTAAGGGGACTTTGGTTGGAGTTGAGGAAGGAGGGGGTACACCCTGTTCCCCCTCCTACCTCAACCTAGGGTCAGAATCTATGGGCACAGTGTGGACCGAGGTAATGAACAGCCAGGGAATCACTGGTTGGAATGTAAGGAACGGGGTTGAATTTAACCAACATCCAACAATGGCTTCCTTCGGGTTTTAGGCAGAGGAGTCACAAGGTCAAATCTGCACTTGAGAATAGGAAAGGGGCATTTGGAGATGAGAGGGAGACCTAGGGAGGCTACAAGCTGCCACACAGCCAGTGAAGGCTGCAGCACAGGGTGGGTGGGGGTGGATCTGAAAATCCAGGGCATGGTTTCTAGCACCGGGACTAGCTGGGCAGGGTGAGAGAGGAGGTGACTCTCTGGTTAGGCTTCTGGCTGGGGCAGCTGGGTGGATAGTGGTGGGGGGGCGAGGATTGACAGCCTAGAGCCTTAGAGGTAGGGTGTGTGTGTGTGTGTGTGTGTGTGTGTGTGTGTGTGTTGCCTGAGGACCCTCCAGAGGGAGCCATCTAGAAGGCAGCAGGATCCCTGGATCTGGAGCAGAGTGTTGGATCTGAGAACCACCTTGACACAGAGATGGTAACTCAGGATAGGAGTGTAATGTGTGTGTGTGTGTGTGTGTGTGTGTGTGTGTGTGTGTGTGTGTGTGTAGCAGAGAACGGAGGGGAGTGTCTCAAAAGGAGAAGAGGTAGGATGGAACCGGAAGCGGAAACCCCAGAAAAGTGGACAAGGGAGGACAGGTGCAAGGAGAGGTGGGCAAAGGAGTCACTGCTGTGACACCACCATCAAGTGCCCCGTGTGGCACCCTCTGCCATCAGCAAGCAAGTCCCAGGTTCTACTGTCTTTCGCTGAACCCTGCGGAAGGCAAGGGCTCTCTGGGATATGCTTTAGGACAGTGGAGAAGGAGGGTGAGCAGGAAGGACATCAGGTGACCAACAAATGGAAAACATAGCTCCCAGGTCAAAGTCCCAAGCTTTACAGCAAAACAAGTTGTCCCGGAAAGAGGGGGGTGGGGGATGTGGGTGGACACTTGGCTTTGAGGCTGCTCCCTGGAGGTCCTCACAGAGGTGAGGAAGTCCTCTTCCCAGCTGCATGGAATTCATCCCCCCCCCCCTGCTGGTCTGGCTTGAGCCCAGGGTCTGGACTCAGGTCTCAGCAGCCCCCAGGGCTGGACCCTGGATCCTCACCTCAGAGCAGCTGTTCTGTCAATGCTTAACTCACCCCTCCTACTTCCAGGCCAGCTCTTTCACTTGAAATCATCAGGCCCCAGAGACAAGCCCAGTATCTACCTGGAGCTTCTGTGATTACCCTTCAGAAAACAAGGAGGGGAGGGTGGAAGAGGTGGGGCGGGAGGGTGGAAGAGGTGGGGCGGGGGGGGGGGGGGGGGGGGGGGGGGGGGGGGGGGGGGGGGGGGGGGGGGGGGGGGGGGGGGGGGGGGGGGGGGGGCCTAATAGTTCCACCCCAACTTTTACCAGCAGGTGGCAGTGTCTAGCTCAAATCCCAGACTAGTTGGGAAAGGGAGGGGGGCAGGTGTGCAGCTAAAGATTTCCCAACTTCCCCTCCCTCCAGCCTCTTCTTCCACTCTGTCCCAGGTGGGTCTGGAGTAAGAGAAGGTGGAAATTGGCATACAAACAGTCAGTGGTGCTGGGAACAGATGCAAGACAGCAGGAGGTGACTAAAGGTGAAGGGGAGCATCTTGCAGGAGGTGATGCTTAGGGAAAAGTTAACTGGATTGTTGGACTGGGCAGAAAGACAGAGTGGGGAAATCAATCCAGGCAGAGCTCAGCCTGGGACAAAGCAGGGTGATACTTTCAAGAAGAGTGTTTAGAACACTCATTCTTTTAATGTCTCCCCTCATTAACATCTTTGGTGTAAGCTGGGGAGTTTCTGGAGACTGTGTCTTATTCTTTCTAACAAATCCTGCTTAGATCTTTTAACAGCTTCCAGTGGTCCTTAAAATATTAACATTCTAAATATTAAATAAATCAAATATCAAATAATAAAATATTAACGTTCCAGTGGGCCAGACTCCTTCGCATGGGCCAATGTGCCCTCCCCTCCCATCCAGCCTCATGTGGTTCCAGTGCCTCCTGCATCAGGGCAGCTCCCCAGTTGCTCTGCCCCCTCCCATGTGCCTAGCAAACTGATCCTCCAAGTCTTGTTTTATAGGTTACTTTCTCCAAGCCCAGGGTGGTAGCACATGTTTATAATTCCAGGGCTTAGAAAGCTGAGACAGGAGGATCTCAGCCTTGAGGCCAGCCTCAGCCATTTAGTGAGACTGTTTCGAAATTAAAAGGGCTGGGAATAAAAATGCAAGCACTGCCTCACACAAGGCCTGGTAGTCAATGATGGGTTCAATTTTCTCAGGGCAATATCAACCTAAGACAGGTCTCGTTGAGACCCCATGATGGGTAAGATTAAGCACCTGATAGGAAACGACCTAAGACAGGCACAGTCCTTTGTGCATTTTAAAATAAAAACAGGGAAGCCGTGGGAGCCCAAATGGGCCCTGTCCCCCCTGGCAGTTGCTATCTGCATATATGAGTAACTATACTGACTCTTCTGCTACGGCTACATTGGCGTCTCAAAGTCTGGAGATTGCACCTAGGATGTGTAGATGAAAGACCCTCCCACTTCTTAGAAAGTAAATATATGACCCTAAAGGATTATGGTTTTATGACTGTAGAAAGTTTGCTTGACCAGGCTATGTTAAGAATGTGGGCTATAAGTGGAAAATGAAGAAGTGGTGCTATTTGTGTTGTGACAATGATTGATATGTCATAAATGTCTGTGTAACCCTGTTGTACTCAAGAAACGTATAAAAATCCATGCTGAAAAATAAAAAAAATTAAAAGGGCTGGCATGTAGCTGGGAGATAGAGTGCCCTAAACCAAGAAGACTTATTTGGCTTCCCTTCTCCTCCATGTGAGGCTCCTCTCCTCATCTCTTTACTTCTGTTGTTACAAATTGCAATTCTATATCGATTAATGCCTCTGCTCATTTAACATCTGACTCTTCCAAGGGAAGGTACCTGTTTCACCCCAGCATGTAGTACTGAGAACAGTGCCTGTACACACACTTAGCAAATATTTTGTGAAATCTCAGTGTATGTGCTGCCTACCTCTGGCCTGGTGGGGATCAGATGCTCAGAGAATGATTGTTGAGTGAATAAAACATTCTAACTCTAGCCTGTAGCTGGGGGCCAGGCACTGGGTCTAATCACCTGTGTGTGTGGATGTGAGCATACGGTGGCTTTCCTCATTGGAACTGTCCATCCCTGGGATGGGGGTGTCTCTGAGAGGTTGCTCAAGCATTCCTAGAGGTGTGCCAGCACAGGCCGAAGGCGAGGTCACGCCACAGGGGTGTCTGCAGAAGGAGATCCAGCCCTTCCAGGTCTGGAAGCCTGTAATTCCATTAACAGACTATGATCGACTTTTGAATTTTAATAAGGTTCTGAGGAAGCAAGCTGGTTAGGACTGTGGTGAGCCCCTCTCCTCTCTGACTCAGGATTTCACTCGCCTATCTCCCCTCCACTTAACACTCCCTCTCCCCCAAGTGCCTGTGCACAGAACTCAGTAGTTCATGAACCTGGACAGAGGAAACACTACATCTACATTTTACTAATCTCTAACTGAAACTTACCATTTTTATCCATTAGCAATGAAGGCCACAAACCAAAGTCCTCTGATACTTTGTATCACCACATAATTCTTGCAGCTACCTGGTTATATCACTTAAGTGATCACTATGGAAGTATAATAGTCACTGGCCGGTCCATGAGATCTTGTCATTGGATACATCATAACAATTCACATAAGTTAGTGTATCATAAACATGGTTTTATTGTGGTTGGTTGGTTGTTGGTTGGTTGGTTGATTTTGGTTTTGCATCACTAGGGATTCAACCCAGGGGCATTCTACCTCTGAGCTGCATCCCCATCCCTATTTTGTTTTTTGAAACAGGGTCTCGCTGAGTCACCATATGCTGGCCTCAGGCTTGTGATACTCCTGTCTCAGTCTCCAAAGTACTGAGATTATAGGCATGCACTACCATGCCTGGCTCATATTTTTAATATTTTGATAACTGCATTTCAGTATAATTGGTTTCCTTTGCAATGCTATGCATTTGATCTTATGCATCTAAAAACATTTCTCTGAGAAAGGGTCCATAGGCTTCACCAGACTGCCCAGAGGTTCCCTGGCACAAAAGACTCTACAGGAGCCTAGGGCAGGTCTGCCTAAAGCACTGTCATGTGATCTCAAGGTCATATCTGGACAAAGACTGTCCACTCTGAACTGAGGCGTTCCTTTCTGTGTGTGTGTGTGTGTGTGTGTGTGTGTGTGTGTGTGTGTGTGTGTGTGTTTTACCGGGAATGGAACCCAGGAGCATTCTACCTCCAGGCTACATCCCCAGTCCTATTTTTTATTCTTTTATTTTGAAACAGGGTCTCACTAAGTTGCAGAGGGTCTCACTAAGTAGCTGAGGATGGCTGAGAACCTGCAATCCTCCCGTCTCACCCTCCCAAGTATTGGGATTATAGCGCACCATCATGTCCTGCTTTGCACTGCGGTTTTCTGGGGCCTGGAACTAGGGCTAGCTATGACAAGATTGGATGGGTGCTCGCCCCCACAGGCAGCCCCAGATCTGGGAGCTGGAAGGGGCAGAAAGCACTGGCCTGAAGCCATTCTAGCCAAAGAATGTACTGGCTGTGGCTCCTGGGTCCTAGGCAACCCCACTGGGCAGGGGAGATTTATGGCCAGGACCCCCCAGTGGGGGAAGATCAATCAACTCCTCCCACTACCTACTCACCCCAGCAAGAAACTAAAGGACTGGTGGGGCCAGGAGCAGGTTGCCAGCAGAGGTCCCAGGGCCAAATCTCTGCCCAGTGGTTCCAACACAACCCTGCTCCCCATCTGGGCTCCAGGCCAGCAGTGGAACCAAGCCAGGGCACTGGCTTCTAGAATCCCAGCCCCTCCTGGCCTAAAGGCTCATCCCAAATGGTGCAATCTTGCTTCTTATTTTTCATCTGGATAAAATGTGACCTAGAAAGGGACCAACTGAAGGCTGCACAGTATATTAGTAGGAGAGATAGAGCTCACCCCAGGCACCCTACATCCACCCTAGGGCTCAGTCCCTCTATTGAGTAGCTATTTATTGGTCATTTTCTCCAATAACAGCCTAGCTTTGTTTCATTCACTCATTGAATATGTATTTAGTGCCTAGGGGACTGCAAATACAGTAAGTAGTGAGCAAGAGAGAGTTTAAGTTTTACAGCTGTGTGATTGCAGGTGAATGTGTGGAAACCCAAAGTATATCAATGGGGGTACCATTTACTCAGGTCAGGAAAAGGCAGTACTAAGTCTAAGATTCATCTAGCAGATATTTATTGGGAGCCTCCTATTTTGAGGGCACTGCTCCTTATGCTAGGGATACAGTGATGAGCAAAACGAAGTCCCTGAGTGGTCAGCCAGGAAACAAATAAACAGGAAGATAAAGCAGGTCCAGTGGTGATATGGGAAAAGACAGGAAGGGTCAGGACAGGTGCCTCCAGAAAGGGTATGCTATTGCACAGGTTCCTCAGGGAAGACCCCTCTAAGCCTGGCATTTGAGTGAGCTAAAAATGAGGAAGCAAGAAGTCCCCCTGTCAGATGGTAGAGGATTCCAGGCAAAGAGAACAGCAAAGGCCTTGCAGAAGGGGCATGAGGGGTTGTCAATGTGGCTGGGAGGAAGTTGGGGGCAGAGATTGGGGGGGCTACAGGAGGTCCACTCTCTTGAGGACTTGGGGGTGACTGTACAAATTTTCTTTGGCTTCCATTCTCTCTCTCTCTCTCTCTCTCTCTCTCTCTCTCTCTCTCTCTCTCTCTCTCTTTGCGGTACTGGGGATTGAACTCAGGGGCATTCTACCTCCGAGCTACACCCCCAGTCTCAGCCTCCCAAATGCTGGGATTTCAAGTGTGCGCCACCATGCCCAGCTTGGCTTCCTTCTCCTGGAGACCAGGAAGCCAATGGAGGATTTTAAGCGTGAGAGACACGATCTGGCTGCTGGGTTGAGAAGAGTCTGAGGAGCAAGAAGAGCAGGGCAGGGACATCCGTTAAGAGGCTGGCGCAAGGCTCCAGGCCAGAGACAACAGCATCTAAAGTCAGGGAGCAAAGTCGGGCGTGGTGGCGCACGCTTGTAATCCCAGCATTCGGGAGGCTGAGACTGGAGGATCCGGGTTCGAGGCCAGCCTCAGCTACCTAGTGAGGCACTCCACAACTTAGTGAGACCCTGTTTCAAAATAAAGAATGAAAAAAATAGGACTGGGGATATAGCTCGGAGGTAGAATGACCCTGGGTTCAATCCCCAGTACCAAAAAAAAAAAAAGTCAGGGAGCAGCTGGTGAGCATGCCGAGTCTAGCTCTATTTTGCAGGTAAAACTGACATGGTCTGGAATGCGAGAGAGAAGCTGAGGGTGGCTTCACAGACGTCAGTCAGCTCAGCAAAAGCAAGCTGAGTTGGGGAGGCTGCAGGAGAAGACCCTGTTGAGCAGGAAGGACGGTGGTTTGGAGATGGTGGGTCTGGAGGTCAGAGCCAGGGTCCGGCTGAAGACATGCTCTTGGGACATGTCACTGCAGCCACAAGGCACTCCCCTGGGACCTCAGGAGAGCAGAGCTGAGGAACCAACCAGGTGGAGGAGTGGTGGGGAAGAGCAGGCACTCGGGAGGTAGCCAGGCTGGAGAGCAGAGAGTGGAGGGGAAGGGAGCCTGAGGCCCCGAGAGAGTAGGCATCTCAAAACGAGATGTCAAAAACTGTGCCCCGGGGTCACCCACTGGAAACCTGCCGCTCCCACAGCCTCTGCCTCAGGTGTGGCATTCCCCCTTCCCAGCTATTCATACAGGACCTCACAGCTGACTCTGCCTTCTCTCTCTGATGCACCCCATATTGGAAACCCCCACCTCCACCCCAACCTGCTGCTCTTCTGGTTTTCTCCAGTTTAAAGAATAGTGCTGACATCCAAGCATTGTCTGAGTCAGAGGACTAGGTGCCACCGGTGGTTCTCCTGCCAACCAACTCCGTAAATTGCTATTCCACCCTCCAGTTCTCTACATGCGTGGTACTAATCCCAGATGCCGCCTCTGGTCCCTCCCAGAGTCTGCTCCCGACTCTCCAGCCCTTTCTCCAGGCCACAATTGAAAACAAGAGATTCTGCTGAAATGCAAGATGGCCTAAAACTCCACAGCAGCTCCGCATGGTGAGAGAGACTTGTAATTTCTAGGAGTATATATACCGGGCATATAGTGTGCAAAGCACTTTAGATTCATAAATCGTTTGGTTCCTCCCAATACGAAGTGAGTACTGCATCCCCATTGTACTGATAAGCAAGGTCCCAAGAATTAAACTCAGAAAGTAAGTGGATCCAGCCGGGCGTGGTGGCATACACCTGTAATCCCAGTGCTTGGGAGACTGAGACCAGAGGATCACAGGTTTGAGGCCAGCCTCAGCAATTTAACAACTTAGTGAGATCCTTTTTCAAAATAAAAACTAAGAAGGGCTGGAGGTATAGAAGTACAATTCCCCTAGGGCCGGTCTCCAATATCAAAAAGAAAAAAAGAAAGAAGCCAGGCGTGGTGGCACACGCTTGTAATCTTTGTACTTAAGAGGCTGAAACTGGAGTATCTGGGTTCTCGGCCAGCCTCAGATACTCAGTGAGGCCTGCTGCAACTTAGTGAGACCCTGTTTCAAAATAAAGACTAAAAAAATAGGGCTGGGGGTGTAGCTTAGAGGTAGAATGCCCCTGGGTTCAATGCCCAGTACCGTCAAAAAAAAAAAAAAAAAGAAAGAAAAAGAAAGAAAGAAAAGAAAAAAAAAGAAGTGGAATGAGAATTTTAATCCAAGTTTATTTGATTTTAAAGCTGTTTAGCATTACATTATACTTTCTCCTCACATAAAAAAATCAATTACAGCTGGGCGTGGTGGTGCACGCTTCTAATCCCAGTACTTGGGAGGCTGAGACTGGAGGATCCGGGTTTTCGGCCAGCCTTAGCTACTTAGTGAGGCACTCCACAACTTAGTGAGACCCCGATTCAAAATAAAGAATAAAAATAGGGCTGGGGGTTTAGCTCAGAGGTAGAATGCTCCTGGGTTCAATCCCCAGTACCGCAAGAAAAAAAATCAATTACAAAAAAATAAATAAATAACAGCGAGTTTGGGAGAAGTATATAATCTGAATACCAAGAAAAGAGTCATTAAAATCCCCTGAGGGAGGAGGGCTTCCTGGAATAGGTGAGTTGAACTTTGAAAGATAAGTAGTTTTGGGGTTTTTTTTTTTTTTTTTTTTTGGTGGTGGTGGGCTACTAGAGATGGAATCCAGGGGCATTCTACCTCTGAGCTACACCCCCAGCACTAGTACTTTTTAATTTTTATTTTGAAATAGAGTCTTGCTAAATTGCTAAGGGTCTCCCTAAATTGTTGAGGCTGATCTTGAACCTGTGATTCTCCTATCTCAGCCTCCCAAGTACTGGGAGTACAGGAGCACACTGCCTCCCCAGCTAAATTGAGTAGGAATTTACCAGAATGTAGCACACACATGACCTACACAGTGGATGTACTATAAAGTTTTTATTAAGTCAAGTAATAAAATGTTAACTGATTTTATAGATAAAGAAGCATGATGTTTGAGGTTTGTTTCATAATGATTCATTGTGGAAATAGGGAGTGTAAGAAAGGATGGAGCTATAAACTAACAAGATTACTCACATGTTGACATTGGTTATATTAACCTCTCTATTTTCACATGTTTGAAAGTGCCCATTATAGAGCTTTAAGAAAAAAAAAAAAAAATTGAAGCCGGGCATGGTGGCGCACGCTTGTAATCCCAGCATTCGAGAGGCTGAGACCAGAAGATCCCGGTTCGCGGCCAGCCTCAGCTACCTAGTGAGGCACTCTGCAACTTAGTGAGACCCGGTTTCTAAATAAAGAGTAAAAAGTAGGGCTGGGGGTGTAGCTCGAAGGTAGAACGCCCCTGAGTTTAATCCCCAGTACCGCAAAAAAAAAAAGAAAGAAAGAAAGAAAGAAAGAAAGAAAGAAAGAAAGAAAGAAAGAAAGAAAGAAAGAAAGAAAAAAAAAAAAAATTTAATGGGGCATGATGGTGCGCACCTGTAATCCCAGTACTTGGGAGGCTAAGACAAGAGGATCAAAGGTTCAAGGATAGCAATGTAGCAAGACTCTCAACAACCTAGTGAGACCCTGTTTCAAAAATCATTAACTGAAAAAAAAATTAAAAGGGGGAGGGGACTGGAGTGTAGCTCAGAGACAGAATGCTCCTGGTTCAATCCCCAGTACTATGGGAAGAAGAAGACGGAGGAGGAGGAGGAGGAGGAGGAGGAGGAGGTTTTTAAATGTT